>CABHPR010153697.1:48948-66875 GCA_902168415.1 Peromyscus melanophrys | reverse complement strand
AGGAAAGGAAAGGAAAGGAAAGGAAAGGAAAGGAAAGGAAAGGAAAGGAAAGGAAAGGAAAGGAAAGGAAAGGAAAGGAAATTCCAAAAGCATAAGACAACATTGCCAAGCAAACTATAGCATGTGTAATGAAAAACCTCAAGGTATTTTTTTAAATGAGCTGTCTTGTGTATTCTGACACTATGTTGAAACATACAAGAGGTAGATACAAAATATCCATATACACAAGTGTAGTCATTTTATCACTGGGATGAGAAAGGGTTTTGAAAGCTGGGAAAAAGATAAATGAACTTTTTCTTTGTCTCTTTTGGACTCCAATCTTTTAAATAAGTATGTCTAATAGTTTTATGTAAAATTTGGTAATTAAAAAATGCTAACAGTTTTTCTAATAATTATGCTTCTAAGAAATTATTATAAAAATATTGAGTTATAGGAAAATATATACATTTAGTGATTTTGTCCCATTATTGTTGATAAAATACAGGATTTGGTTAAATTAGATATAGATTATCTGTAAAATTGATCAGGTGAAGTTGTCCCAAAAAACTGTAGCTATGAAAGCATTTAAAATTGCTTTGTAAAATTATACTCTCAAATATGAGAATGTAAAAATATTTCTTAAAAAGTACACTGCAACATAGATATGTACATGTTCAAACAAGATGCTCCAGCATGTTCACTTGCTGACAAGATTATGGGTGATTTTAATTTTCTCCTTCATACAATCTCACATTACCCAGATTTTCTACAAGGGAATGTATTACTTTGTCAAAAAAAAAAAGAGTCACTTAAAAGGCCTACTAAAATATTAACTAGAAATTATTTTTTAATGCATAGAATTTAAAACTTTTATTTTTACAACTCAATACTGAATTAAATTATGATTTTTTTTCTTGAATTTATTTGAAGGCTTAAATCTCTGCCAAAGAAACTTCCACTCTCCTTGCTGTTATTTTACATACTGACACTTAATATTTTAAAGAGGATCTGTATAAAAATCTAAGAAACCAAGGAACCTCTGGAAAATACAAGGATGGTTATTTTTAAGGCAAACAATAATAGCACGATCCAGATTTAAAACAAATTAGGCCAGTCACAGAGTCTTGTTCCTGTGTCAAGTCGGAAATACAGATGGATTCAAAGAGTCATAAAGTGTGTGCCAGTCTGTTGGTTTAAAATGTAAAAGACATCTTGGGTTAGAATTCAATTCTTAGTTCCTGTTTCCTTTATTTAGTGATGTTTTACATGGTGTAGGACCAAAGCAATGAAAGAAAAAATAAATACAATACCAAAATGTAAAGCTTTTGTATTCCAAGGAACACCATCAAAATCGTAAAAATATAACTGGCAGAACTGGGAAAAGTTTTAGATCTCATGTATCTGAAAAGAAATTCAAAAGAGCCCACCATGAATCCTCATTGCACACCCAATGAGTAAGAACCCACCACAAAGACTCACTGCATACCAAATGAGTAAGAACCCACCACGGATTCTCACTGCACACCAACTGAATAAGAATCCACCACGGATTCTCACTGCACACCCAACTAAGTAAGAACCCACCATGTATTCTCACTGCACACCCAACTAAGTAAGAACCCACCACGGATTCTCACTGCACACCCAAATGAGTAAGAACCCACTACGGATTCTCACTGTACACCCAACTAAGTGGCTAAAATACAATTTTAAAGATAATAAGAAATCTCCATACTGATTTTTATAATGCCTATACTAGTTTACATTTCCATGAAATAATGAAATCAGTTACTTTATATGCTCCCCCCAGGCAAAACAAAAACAAAAACAAAAAATAACCTGAAAATACAATGAGAGTTGAATAGAACAACATATAAAGGGGTCAGAACTCTAACACACTACTGATGGGGTCTCAAAGTGGTGCAGTAGCTTTGACAAATAGCCCAGGATTTTGTCAGAAAACTTTGAAGATATTATATATTTCAGTAATTCAACTTCTGGGAATAAACCCAAGAAAAATTAAAAACTGCACACACAAAAACTAACTATGAACACTCACAGTAGTGAAATTCCTAAAACTTAAATGTCCATCAATTGGTGAATGGATGTGGTATATCCAGACAACGGAATAATGGTAAACAACAAAAAAGAAACAGATTACTGATATTGCTAAAACCTGGATACAAATGGAGACAATTATTCTAGTTGCATGACATGTCTGGCGCCTCTAATTCTAGCACTCAAAAGGAAGAGGGGGGAAGATCAACTGTCAATTCAAGACTAGTGCATGTTTTAAAATGATAAAATCAAATTAATAAAAAATAAAACTGAGCAAAAAGTCATGTGCTAAGTGAAAGAAGCAAGTCAAAGGGCACATGTATTATGAGATTGCATGCTTATGAAGCATCTACTAGATGAGTCTGGAGAAACAAAACATAGGGTAGTGATTTCCTGGAGTTGTCTGGATAGGAATACCATTTCAATTCAGTTAGGAGGAGAGATTTAAATAAATAGTGTTGATAAAAATCTTCACCTGGCCGGGCGGTGGTGGTGCACGCCTTTAATCCCAGCACTCGGGAGGCAGAGCCAGACGGATCTCTGTAAGTTCGAGGCCAGCCTGGGCTACCAAGTGAGTCCCAGGAAAGGCACAAAGCTGCACAGAGAAACCCTGTCTCGAAAAACCAAAAAAAAAAAAAAAAATCTTCACCTGACCATTTTACAAGGCAGGAGTCCTACATATCTGTATTAAAACATGCAAGTTGATGAAATATCTAAAGATAAAGATATAAGGTCAATATGTAAATATTTCTGTAATTGTATAGCAAAAAAAACTTTGCAAAAAAGAAACAGAACCTAAAATCCATAGAGAAAAAAAAAAAACATTGAAACAATTTATTACATAAAAATTTATATGGCAAATAGAGCACAAACTCCAGCCAAGGTCAAATAACAGATGAAGAGAAGCAAGTTTTATACAGAATTAGCTGTAAATAGAGAAAGCACAATGACAATCCAGCCAGGCCTGATGGTGAACTCTTGTTATGTCCCGATAATAAGCTGAAGCAAGAGGATCCCAGACCTTCCCGTGCTACAGAGTGAGCTCAACATAGACCCGGAAAACTTCATAAAACTCAAAATAAGAAGTCTGAAAACAAAACCAAAAAGCTGAGTTCTCAGTGGAAGAATGCTCATCTAGCATGTGTGAGGTCCTGGATTCAACTCCTAGGACTGAAAACCAGAATGACAAGCTCTAGTAGAGTATTAAACAAGAGAAAGAGACATTCATGCGAAAGTAAACACAAAATTAAATGTAAAAGTTAAAAGACATAAACGAATAAACTTGGAAAGAGCAGATGGAAGCCAACAGAGCTTGTAAGAGTGATGTAGCTTCAACCCCTGAAGACGAAGCAGGGGTTTAAAGTCTCATTTATTTCTCCACGGTCTGTTCCAGCCCTGGAAATCCAGAGATCAAATTAAGGTTATCCCCAATATCGATGCCATATTTTTGAAACAAGACCCATAACAGACATAAATCTTTAAGTTCAGAATAATATTAAACCCATTCCACATTGATGGTGGCTGTAAATAAGCAGATCTGGCTGGGATTTCAAATTTGCTAGCACCATGTTCAAATCAGACAATTGGAGTTTTTTAAGGCGTGTGTGTGTGTGTGTGTGTGTGTGTGTGTGTGTGTGTGTCTGTCTGTCTGTCTGTCTGTCGTCTGTCTGTCGTCTGTCTGTCTGTGTCTGTGCCTATCTGTGTCTTTGTCTATCTGTGTCTGTGTCGGTGTCTATGTCTGCCTGTGTCTGTGTCTGTGTGTGGGTTATATGAACAAGATGCAATGCCTGTATAGGTCAGAAGAGGGCGGAACAGATCTGCTGGAGCTGGAGATATAAGCAGCTGTGAGCTACCAAGCATGGGTGCTGGGAACTGAACTCCAGTCCTCTGTAAAAGTGGGGCTGGAGAGATGGCTCAATGGTTAAGGTACCAACTGCTCTTCCAGAGGACCTGGGTTCAATTCCCAGCACCCACATGGCAGCTCACAACTATTTGTAACTCCAGTTTCAGGGAGTCTGACATCCAAAACACCAATGCACATAAAATAAAAATAGATAAGTTTAAAAAAAAAATAGTGGTACACTCTCTTAATCACTGAGCCATCTCTCCAGTCCCAGTTGGGGATTTTGTTATTGGTTTAATGTACATGGCCTAATCAAAGAAACTTTTAAGAGGAAAATCATCTGTTTTGATGAAGTTACTTTTTAATAAATTTACTTAAGTGGGGATTGGAACTTAAGAGCGCTATGACACGTGTAGACTTCAGAAGACAGTCTGTGGGAGTCACTTCTCTCCTTCATCATATGGGTACTGGGGATTGAACTCAGGCGGTCAGTTTAGTGGCAAGTGTCCTTATCCCCCTGAGTCATATTGTATGCCTTAGAAAAACGTTTCCTAATTTTCTTGAGGCATCTGGAATTGGATGGGAACTTCTGTGCTAAATTAGGCAATACTACTCAGCCCTATGGCAGAAGTGAGCTTAATAATTTCCAGTGATAAATAGAGGTCGCTACTATCCTAAAGACAAATTCAGATAAAAATTAGCCTATTGACTTTTCAGATAGCTTTAGTGGAATTTAAAACATCAAAGAATATGCCTTCTAGATACCTAATAAAATAACACTGAGGATGTGGCTTTGTAGTTTACATGGAATTGTTTTTTTAAAAAAGACTCAGTTAAAATAATCTGTTAAAATACTTAATGTAAGAGTGTAATACAGATTAAATTGGAAGGATCACACAATTTCTATCAAATGTGTCACACTTAACGTTAAAGTCTTATGTTCCCCTAATGTTATATTATTTTATATATCTAAAATATTGATGAGATGGTTAATGATATAGTTTGTTGGTTCATTGGTGGAGTGTTTACCTAGCATACAAAAAAATAGGCTTGATTCCCAGCACCAAAAATTAATTAATAAATACATACCAGTGAGGAAATATCAGATACAAGGAGATTGGCCACAGAAGATCATCGCCTGAGGTGTTCACATATGCACACCTGCACACACGTAAACATCCACACAGGTCATTTCACACAGCATTTCTTACTCTAAGGTCCTAACTGGGGCTCTTCGGGTTCCCTTTGACTTCCTTAGAATTCCCAATGTACTACTGAAGTCTCTGCTTAGGCATTGCCTGGGGTTCCAGACAGTGATCACCTGCCAAGCATGCTTATAGTTATAGGAAATTCAGCTACAGTTCAAGCACCTTGCAGAACTAGACACATTTCTCCAATTCTTCTGAGAGATGAAATTATGATTCCATCTCAGGCCAAGAAAATAATTTCTCACTTGTATGAAATAAAGTCTGGGCCTGTACATTCAACGAAGTGATGTTAGGAAAAACATCAGCCAATATGCTTAATAATAGAAATATGTACCATGGATGAAAAATCAGGGATCAATTTGAGAAGCTTAACATTTTAATCATGGGCTAGGAGAACGGAGTAGTGGGTAACACACTTGATGAATTTGGATCTACAGCACTCACGTAGAAGCCAGGTGGGTGTGGCTGCCAACCTGTATTCCCAGAGTTCAGGAGGTAGATATGGGGGCAGGGGAGTTGGGGGTTGGGGACATGTCACGGGGTAAACTGATGAGCTAAACATGCTGAATGGGCATGCTCTGCTTTCAGTTTAGGATCCCTGCCTCAATATATAAAACAGGAAGCAGAGTCATCAAGGAAGACAAGAGATGTTGACCTCTGACCCTTCCACACATACATACACGCACATTTACACTTAGGTACGCATATGCCCAAACACAAGAGCACTCATACACAAGTTCACACACCACACACATAAACATGCAAACAAATTTTGGAGTCATATATTTGTCTTTTCATTACAGGAAAAGGAACTTTTTTTTTTTTTTTTTTTTTTTTTGAGACAGGGTTTCTCTGTGTGGCTTTGGAGCCTGTTCTGTAACTCACTCTGTAGACCAGGCTGGCCTCAAACTCACAGAGATCCACCTGTCTCTGCCTCCCAAGTGCTGGGATTAAAGGTCTGTGCCACCACTGCCCTGTGGGAAAGGAATTTCGTGAGAAGATTCACTGTCAAAATATCATCAAAAGATTGAAAACATGGGGCTTGGGTTTTGCAGCTGCTCCTTTGGAAGAGGTCACAGGGAGCGACAGAAACTTTTCATTTCCATTTTATTTATTTTATTTAATTTTTTAAAGTTCAATGCCATAAAAGAAATTTACTACCCAAGTGTCCTTTGGTCCTCTTTAATGAAATGCAATATAAATCTTATTTTTAGCTGTACTGAAATTGTTCTATATCCTTGTGGAAGATCGTTAAATCCTAATTAACTTTTAGGTTATTTTTTAAAGCACAGAATAAAAAATAGCATTTTAGTTATATAAACATGCATTGAGTTCCCTACAACACTTTTAAAATCAAGTATATATACAATAAAACATACATCATTTATTCAGAAAAAAATTTATTCCATAAAATTAAAATGTATATATATATGAAAGTTCAGAATTCACTCTATTTACAATAAAAATGATGACAAGTTAGTTCCCTTAAAACACAATCAATCCCCTTTCAATCAGCAGAAAATACAACCTGTAAAGATAAGAAAATTATCAGATTGCTAACACAGGCAACTGCCCCCAGGTAGGTACTGGACATTAACATCACGTATAATTTCAAAAATGATTTGTGTGGGCAGAGAAAATCTCCCCATTTAAATTAACAAGGATAAAAATAATAAGACTCATTGCTGGCAAACAAGTGAGGAATTCAAGACTTTTATGAGCAATGAGTTGTTTAATCTTAATTTAATGTCACATCAAAACTATACCTACTTGGGAGGTACCATGTGACATTTCAATACATGTATAAATTATAGGATGTTCAAATCAAGGTAGGCATATCTGTCTCCTCAGACACTGATCACTTATTTGTAGTGAAAGTACTCAAAAATGCTTGCTGTTAGCTTTCACAGAATAACACCATTGTCTTTATCAATAATCACCTTTCTGTGGAGAACATTTTTCTAAGTGTAATTCAGTGCCCAATGACCAAATGTTCTAACAGGTTACCTTGAGCTATCACAGCTACCTCTGCCGTTAGTGAGCACACTGGCTCCCAAACACATATGCTTCCCAACAAACATGAAATAGATTAACTGCATTTGTTCTGTGTGTTGTCTTCAAAAATTACCGTCGTCATTAGAGTTTTCTTCCATTTCATCAAAACCATCTTATCTTACCAAAATCATCTTTTAGAAGAGTTTAAATGTCTGGCATAGAAAGAACTGAAAATATTTGACAGACAGATGAGAGGGAAGGAAGACAAGAAGAGGGGTGAGGACAAGGCAGGTAGGAAAAGGAGGGAGAGGAGGAGGAGGAAGGGAAGGATGACTGGGAGGAAGAATGGGTGAGTGGATGACCATCTGGATAGATGAAAAGACAAGGTGGAAAGATGAGCGGCTGATGGGTGGATAGATAAATAAATAATTGGATGAGAGATATACAAATAACTGAATAGTCACATGTGGTTCTTTAAAATCGCCACACTCATTTCCTCACGCAAAGTTAATGTCTTTTGATTCTGGAATCATAGATGAGGACAAATTCTGCTTTTAAAAGGCAACACTAGAAGTTAGGGGTAAAATATTAATATTAACTTTATTGTAGAAGCATTCTAACAGTTCCTTTATCTGAAAGTGGATAGAAAGACAATATTTTAAAAATAAAATTGGTAATAGCAGTACTTTGCTTTGCACATTAAAAAATCTTGTGTGGTCAGAAAAATGCAAATATCTTCAACTTTTTGATTTTATTTATTTAAGTAGGATCCTAAGTGGATTTACATATTAATAAATCTCTAAATCAATTTGTATCTCAGTTCACAATGTACTTAAGCATAATAGGGCAGGTTTTGAGAATTCTGATGACTTTTCATATATTAAGAGAATTTCAAGTTTGCTCTAGAAGAAACAGTCAATAATCTCTAAAATAAACCATAAAAATGCAGGGAACCTTTGGATACTCATGGGCATACTTTATTTGACCTTGAAAAAATATAGCCAATGTACCTTTCAAGATGATTTATTAGATGTTATTGTTACAGTGTTCAATATTGTTCAGTACTGAGCTAGTCTAGCGATTACCACTCTCCACTCTGTGTTAGTTCTATCATGTGCTTTTATTTACCTCCCGAGGCAAAAACATTTTAATTGGTTTAGAGAAGCTTGAACTCTCTTTTATCAATGACAGATTTCATCAAACTGAAGCTACCCCAGGAGCTGCAGTCCCAGAACAGAAAAAAAAATCATGATCTGCTTGGGGTTTCTAAGATTTGAGACTTAGAAACCAACAGTATAAAAGGCAAATAAATCTCAATGAGCTGAGACTTTTATCTACATATATACACATTCACTATCTTAAAAGTCCCTAAAATGAATGTGTGGACACACACATATTCCATGTCTATGTTTACACACTGTATATGTATGAATATGCAGCTGTCCACCAGTAGAGTGGGTTATTGGCTCCAGGAACCCCATCATAACCAGTCTATAGAAACTTAACTTCCTTGTATAATGATTGGAGAGATAGTTCAGCAGTTAAGAGTGCAAACTGCTCTTGCAGAGGATCAGAGTTCAGCTCCTAAAACCACCATCAGGAAGCTCACAACAACTTCTAACTCTTGCTACAAGAATATGACTCCTTCTGGTTTCTGTGGGCACTGCACTTAGATGCTTTAACCTCCCTCCATACATCTAAAAATGAAAATGAAAATAAAATTTTTAATGTACCCTGCCCTGATGTACCGGGGGTGCAAATCTCAAGCTAACCAACTCATCTACCATTCAGGCTCAGATATGGCACTTTGAGTGGGTCCACCCCAACATCTACCCCACCTATGTATGAGCTGATGGATCTCATGAAGTAATTGGTCCTATAGAACAAAAGCTGCAGGATCTCCATGACTCTGGGCAATAGCAAGATATCTGAGAGGAGTCTCAGTGATGGTCCAGTACTGATGGTGTGTCAGAAACCAGAAACCTTGAACAAGACCAAGGACTTGTTGCAATGAACATTTGCATATAAAACTGTTTGGGCCAAAAAATATACTGTGTGGCACACTCCAGCTTCTAATGCCACTATTACAAACTAATATATAATAGAGAGGTGGGAAAGATGGAGGAACAGGCAAGTACATACACAGTGGAGAGAGAACTAGAGACCTGGCAGCTGTGACAGGTGTGAGAGAAGGCAGCAGTTGATGAAGGAACAGGTCCTTACACAGTAGGGTCGGCAGGGTGACGTGCAGAAGCCTGGAGCCTGGGCAGACTCAGCTCCTAAACAAGCTGCCCAGCCCCACAATCACCGTGGCTCTGAGCAATGGCAGGATGCTCAAAATGAAGAATGGTTCATTTACTGGATTGGACCTCCACAAAACTCCTCCATGGTCCGTACTTCTCCCAGAGGCCATGTTGATCCGTGGCCTGTGCTTCCACAGAGGGCCGTGTTGATGTCTTCCAAGCGGTGCTGCCACAGTAGACCAAGTGGAGGTCCTTGGCACATGCTGATACTGGAGACCCTATAGATGTTCCCGGTCCATGCTGATGCCAGAAACCATGCAGAAGCCCAGGATTCATGCTCCCGCTGACAGTAAAGGGCAAGGAAGCTACTTTTGTAGTGGAATTGATGACTGTAGACACACAGTCGAGAAAGAGGAACATAAAAGGCTTCTCTGACAACTCCTACCCCCACCCCAACCCCCACCCCAAAAGTAACAGCCAAAAAAGGAAGCCAACAAAGAGAACTCTTAAAATTGTGATAAGGATGCTGAAGTATAGCTCTCCAGCTCTCTACAACCGATGGCCTCAGGCAGGGTGCAGGTGGGGAAGGACTCAGTTTTCTTTAGGGGGCTGACCATCCTCCAGCGACAACACAAATGGACTTGGTTTTTTGGTTGTTTATTCTTTTTTCTGTTTTTTTCTTTCTTCCTTTTTTTTGGCGGGGGAGGGGGGTAGGTCACAAGGATTGGGGAAGGGACATGGGAGGACTTGAAAGTGAGTATGTTCCGGGTGCAGGATGTGAAATTCCCAAATAATCAATGAAAATACTATGTTGGAAAAAAATTATAGCATTTTCCTTTAACCTAGACACATATCCCCATACACTTTGAGTATGCTGGAGCACATAAAATAGCTATACAATTTAAATAAACTGTTAAGTAGTAAATACTAAAACTTTTAAGAATAATGACAAGAAGGAAATATCTATATATGGTTAGTACAGAAGCAATTTTAAAAAAATTTTTCAATCCACATTTGCTAAATTTCTGTTTGTACCACCAACACAGAAGGCCAACTATGTACTCATAGGCACCAAATCCATGTAGATGTATATAGAACTCAAATATAATTTTGAAGAAATGTTAACGTGTATGAAGTAGATCAGGAAGTGTAAAAAAATGTGTAACATAGATTAGCTACGTATTTTTTAATCCTAACTTAGGGAAAGTAAACAAGTCTGCTCTGTACTTCTCTTGTTTTGCTAATAGGCTCCTTGCCCAATTATCCACACATTAAATTTATGGAACATTGCAGTCAATTTTGAAATGATTTACAGCTATGGCAGATCTTGCTAACTGCATAAACTTAGGCTAATGGTACATTATTTTAATGGGACTATATTTCTTTAAGTATTCATTTTACAGTGTTATATTATTTATGAATAATATACATGAAATAATTTACTATGTCACAGAAATTGTGTTTACTTAATATTTTTTAAGTTTCATACAGATATCACCATTTCAAAACTGGAACCTAAACTGTGTAGTCCTTTTTCCCCCAAAAAGCCAACTATCCCTTGTCATATATATATATCATAATGATAGACACCCACTTTGTAAGTTTCTTTTTAAGTTTTATTTAATTAGACTAAGAATAATTGGCATGGGATCTACTCCCTCAACAAACATTCAAATGCACAAAGCAATATTATAAGAGAAATAACAAGTGCTATGGAGGCATTGAGAGCCATTGTGCGCTTGATGTTGGTGGGGTTGTCATGTGATTCAGATGCCATGAAAAACACTGTGGAGTTTCCTCAAGCACTTAAGAACAGGACCACCATGTGACCTAGAAATCTCATCTTCTCATTGTCTAGAGAACTGAAATGGAGGTCTTGAAACCTTGAGCACTACTCACAATAGCCAAGATGTGAGAACAAGTTAAATGTCCCAAGACAGATGATTGGTTATCACTTTGCCAAGCAATCTGACACAAGTTGTACCCATGAAAAGAAATGCAGACAAAGCCACACTGCTCCAACAATCCTACTTCAAAGGGACACAGCTTTCCCTTATTCTGAATTCAAATGAGATGAGCGATGTATAAATTTGGTGGGCATGTAGCACATAGAGAAGGTGAAGTGAGTTGTTTAAAGTGAATAGAAGTTATCCTCTTCCAATAAATCCTCAACCTAGGATCAGTGATAGTCCTTCACAGTCTTAAATTGTGGACAACATTTCATTGCTCTTTCCAATATGGACTTGTTCTTTTTTTAATCTCGAACTGAGCAAAAGCTCCCAAGAACCACAGATGTTGACCTTCACGTCTCTCCCCAAAAGACAGAGGCCTTTTCAACACAGGAGGTTCATCCTAAAGACAAAAAAGGCATTTCATCTAGTCTTGTTACAAATAACACTGCATTTTGTTCAGTGAGTTGGTAAAAGAAATCATTCCCTTTCTAAGCTGCATGTAGGTAGAAAGGTAGAGGTCATTCCTGCAATCTAACATGAGTGATACAGGTAATGGACCCTCATAATAGTTACTGAGTATGTTAATATATCCATTGTATCCACCTAGCACTCCAATGCATTAAATACATGTGTACATTTCACACACACACACACACACACACACACACACACACACACACACAGAGAGAGAGAGAGAGAGAGAGAGAGAGAGAGAGAGAGAGATCACCATATAAGAAGACACATTTTTAGTTGCTAAACCAATCATATATTTACAAAATGCCTACTCTATGCTCACCCGTGTACCCAAGCATTATGAAACATATACACATTTCTGCTCCTAAGCAGCACTAAGTAACACAGTTTAAAAGATCCTAGATGTGGAACAAGGATGACTGGACTGCTACTCACAACACCAGGGAGGCTACCTGGAAAACAGGACCCCAAGAAAGACACGGGGATCGCCCAATGACGGAGAAATGGATGAGATGTACATGAACAGCCTGGACATGAGTGGGGGTAATGGAGGGCGAAGGACGAGGGTAAGAGAGCTTGGGGGAGCGGGAGATCCCAGCTGGATCAAGAACAGAGAGGGAGAACAAGGAATAGGAGACCATGGTAAATGAAGACCACGTGAGAATAGGAAGAAGCAAAGTGCTAGAGAGGCCCACAGAAATCCATAAAGATGCCCCCACAATGGACTGCTGGCAATGGTTGAGAGACAGCCTGAACTGACCTACTCTGGTGATAGGATGGCCAAACACCCTAACTGTCGTGCTAGAAACCTCATCCAATGACTGAGGGAACCGGATGCAGAGATCCATGGCCAGGCCCCGGGTGGAGCTCCAGGAGTCAAATTGGTGAGAAAGAGGAGGGTTTATATGAGCGAGAATTGTTGAGACCAAGGTTGGATAAAGCACAGGGACAAATAGCCAAACGAGTGGAAACACATGAACTATGAATCAATGGCTGAGGGGCCCCCAACTGGATCAAGCCCTCTGAATAGGTGAGACAGTTGTTTGGCTTGATCTGTTTGGGAGATATCCAGGCAGTGGGACCGGGTCCTGTCTTCAGTGCATGAGTTGGCTGTTTGAAACCTGGGGCTTATGCAGGGACGCTTGGCTCAGCCTGGGAGGAGGGAACTGGACCTGCTTGGACTGAGTCTACCAGGTTGATCTCAATCCTCGGGGGAGTTTTTGCCCTGGAGGAGATGGGAATGGGGGGTGGGCTGGGGGGAAGGGGAGGGGGCCGGGCGGGGGGAGAACAAGGGAATCTGCGGTTGATATGTAGAATTAAATTATATTGTAAAATAAAATTTAAAAAAAAGATCAACCCGTGAAACTATACCAAAAATAAAAAATAAAAAGAACATTTTTACTTGAAATCCTATATCTCATATTCACAACCAGGGAACCAGTAGGGTTGCCCTTTCCCATAGCATCAAACCTGGACCTTGCACATGCTAAGCAAGCGCTTTGAAATTGAGCTACATCCCCAGCATTTATGGTCAGCAAACCTTTTCTGCAAAAGGATAATAAAGATTTTAGGTTTTGTATAATATAGAGTCCCTGCCAATGCTACTCAATTTTACTTCTGTGCAAAAGCAGCCTTAGATAATTCTAAATGAAAGAATACGTCTGCTTCAATGAAATTTTATTTATAAAAGCAGGGCAGTGGGCTGGGAATGAGCTGAAAAGATAGTTGACTGTCATGAGGTATATTTTGTATGTTTTCTCAATATTTTAATGATATTACTGCGCAAGAACTTGTCTGATTAAATTCTGTTATGGGTGGCAAGATGACTCAGAAGGTGAAAGTGCCTGCAGCCAAGCCTAATAACCGGAGTTTGATGCCTGGGATCCAGGTGGCTTTTTAATTTCACAATGTCTCATTTGTTGATAAGTAGCTCTATTCCCTGAGCTACTAGAGTCCAACTCAGAAATTTCTTCCCTATGCTTCTATCCTGACATATTTTCACTACCTTTTCATCTAGAATTTTCAGTTTTGGGTCTTACATTGAGGTTTTTGATCCATTTGGAGTTGGGTTTTGTGGAATGTGAGAGATAAAGATCTAGTTTCGTTTTTTTACACGTGAATATCCCTGAGGAAATTTTCTTCTTTTTATCTATTCTTTGAGAATTTAATATGTGTATGAAATGTATTTTGAGCACATCTATCTTTTCCTCCTGGATATCCAGGTTTACCAGGACCATCTATTACAAAAGCTGTCTTTTCTCCAGTGAATGTTTTCAGCATCTTTATGAAAACCAACTGCTAGTGCTGCATATGTTTATGTCTTGGTTTTCTGCTCTGGTTCCTGGATCTACATGCCTATTTTTGTGACTGTGATATGCTGTTTTTAGTTACTGTGGCTCTGTAGTGTTACTTGAAATCAGGTATGGTGATAACTCCAGCATTACTCATTTTGCTCAAGGTTTGGCTAGCTAAGGTTTTCTGTGCTTCTAACTAATTTGAAAGATTGTTTCTTCGTCTTTGAAGAATGATGTTAGAGCTTTGATAGGGACTGCATTGACTCTGCAGACTGCTGTTGGTAATATGGCCATTTTCACAAAATTGATTCCTCCAATCCAAGAATGAGAGAGGTCCTTCCATCTTCTGGTGTTAATTTAATTTAATTTCTCTCTTGAGTGTTTTAAAGTTTTCATTATAGAGGCCACTTGCTTCCTTGTCTAAGTTATTCCGATGTATTTTTAAGGCAATTTTGAACGGTATTGTTTCCACGCCTTCTTCCGCAACATGTTTCTTATCGATATATAGGAAGGATACAGAATTTTCTAAGTTAATTTTATATCCTCCTACTTTGTTTAAGAGGTTTAGTGAAGGTTTTTCTATTGGCAAAAGAAAAAATGTGCTGTTTAAGAATAATATAATGACATGGTTGCTGACTGTTCAGGAAAACATAGAACCAGTTAAAATCCACGGCTCCGTGATAATAATTTTAAAAAATGAAACATCTGGTGATTGCCTCAGCAACATCTTTAATGCTGAATTACCAACCAATTTTCATGGAAACCAGAGGAAAACTAAACACATGGATCTCTATCTGTCCATGGGAACTGCCTTTCACAGTAACCAAATGATGCCGGTTCATGATGGAATGCTTCCAGTTAATCCTAATGACAGGAAGAATTAATTAGAAAGGAATCATTATTTTGTAATAGCTAATGAAATTATATATTCAGGCAACAATTACAAATTGGTTTTAGGGCCCGGACATGAGTGGTTGATTGGGAATTGTATACATGAAGCCCAAGGACAACACCACATGCATCATCTCATGCTTGTAAAGGGAAATGTTAATGCACAGGGAGGGAAGAAGGCTATTTCTAACACTCTGGCCAGTGTTTGAGTGCTTTTCGGTCATCATAGGGCAAATGGAACATTTTCTGATTTTATGAAGTGTGGCATCCACATCATTTTTCATGCAGTCTCCTATGGTGTTTACTTAGCATAATCAAGATTTTAGGACCAAATTCCAGGGAAAAGAAAATGTAAGACATCGAGTTATAAGTTAAAAGATGCTGTAAGAAAGAAATGTGACAACATCCTAGGAAGCTGAATATTCCTCAAAACAGTTACCTAAGCTTCTGTGTTATAAAGTGACTTTTGATCAAATGAGAGTTTTGTGAGCTATAACAACCAGATGAACTGTCTGACCCCAGGTTCGATAATGCTGATGGTAGCCAGCTATATATAGGACATGTGGTGAACAAGTGAGGGGAATTTAACTATGAAATGACCACTAGATCCAATTTAAAATAACTTAAAGTTCATTAAGCATGCTTCTAACAGACCTTTTAAAATAACTAGTCTTGGAAGTCACACCGCTGGGCAGTTTCTCACTAGCTTTTTCATAGAAGACATCTTTGAAGTCAACTAACAGGTTTAAAAAGCTGTGTAGTAAACATTTTGTCTCCCTATCTTCTAGCAGAAATGGCCTGTTTTCTAAGTCTCCTGGTCCACCAAGGGAAGGTAGCAGTTTGCTATCTTCCAGTTCTCTGGAGAAAGGAGACATTTTCTATCATTACAATTAAGTGAAGAATTAATTATTCTCAATCAGTAACTTCTCATCCATATTTCTCTAGATTCACAAAATATAGAACATCTCAGTGAACTACAGATAAAAGGAGCCCATGCCTCAGAAAGTCTGACTACACATTTGTGACACCCTTGATACCCCCTATTATTACATTTTCTTACAAATCCCTGCACAGCCTTTGTGTCTGTAACACCTGGGAAAGACGGTCTAACCCCAGCTGGTCTGTAGTCTTCAGTTTGCTTAGATTTCCAAACAAGTGTTCACTGCTGACCCAGCTACTTGTCCTTGAATCACTGACTTTGAATGGCCAAGCAGTAAGCCTAGGGTCATGGTTACAACCAATTTCTTTAAAACTCTTTACAATGATGAGACTTTTTAAAATACTGTGTCTTCATTCCAAGCAGCTCACCCTCTGCCATACTCCTGTAACAATTCCATTCTGGAGTACGTTGTATTGTTTTCTCCAAGGCAGTTTTAACTAACTGAAAATATTCAAATTATTTGTTGCTATGTTGTTCATTGGTTTCTCATCTTCCTCACTCCAGAATAGGATCTTGTTTGTTGTGTTCACAAGTGTATTCTTACGCCCTAATAACATGCATTGTGCAGAATAGATGCTTTGTAAAATGTTAATTTTCAAAATACATACACTTTCATACACATATACTTACACTAAACCACATTTCATATTGTATTCATGAAAATTTTGCATGGAAAAAATCTGCTTTTCTTAGTTAGACATATGGCTTCCTGAGGAAATGTGTTGACAAAAATTGGGAAGGGGATGCTTTCCATTTTCCATATGAATGCAGCTTACATGGTGTACTGTCGGTTAACAACGGGGGGAAGAAAGGGGAGAAAGAAGGGACTCTAATTCACTGTGATTGAAAATCACATGTGAGCAGCCCGCTGTGCGCAGCTGGAAGACATCTCTGTGAAGTTCAGAGAGCTGAGTCCTACAGCACCTGTTTCTGAGCTATAACCTGTTTACACTTTTCATAATAAGATGAAACTCGATGTTTTCAGAAAGCCAGTACATGAACGTTCTAAACATATCCTGTTGGAATTAAATCTTCAGTCCTAAAAATAAAGCTTGCTGTGTTCCAATGAAAGAAAATTAAAACATTTTATTTTAAAAAATGTGACACTGGAAATCATAATCCAAAGGAGCTATACCAGCATGAATAGGAACATCTTCTCCATCTACAGGAGGCATATATTATATGAAGATCAGATTTAACTATGTAGACTACAGAGGCTCTGGTTCAAGAAATACAAGTAGCAATTTTTTGTCACATGTAGAGACTATATCCTCCAATTAATACAGTCATGTTTAGTATTTCATTAGTTGGCATTGAAAATTTCATCTTAAATAACAAAGACCATTCAAAGAAGCCCCTAAGGTGATGTGACTAATAGCTGTGTGTCTTTTGGATCCTTCAATACTTCTTTTCATGTGTGTGTGGGGGGGGGGGGGGTCTGTGTACCAATGTACACCAATGCTGTGGTGTGTGTATGGAGGAGGTCAGAGGACAACTGTATGCAGTCTGTGCTCTCTTTACACTTTCACGTGGGTTGTAGGCAGAAAATTCACTTCAGCAGGCTAGGCAGCAAGCACTTACCCAATGAGCCATGTTGCCAACCAAGTACTTTCTATGCCTTTCAAAAGATGAGGAATGAGGAGCAAGTAACAGGCTGCCTGATACTAGGTAGTTATGCTGTGGACAAGGAGCCAATTTTCTACAACCAGCATTCTTCTCTATTTGGATTTAACTTGTTGTTCTTAAGCCTAGTTGTCTAAGAAATATAGAGTTATATTCAAGGGAAAACCTACCCACTATTAAAAGGGAAAAAATCTATCTTATACAGTAGCTGCATCTAATCAACAGATATAAAGTGAGAGCCAGTGAGATGGCTCAAGGCTTAAGGTGCTTGCCAGCAAACCAATGCCATAACTTTGATCTCCAGGACCCACGTGGTGGAATGAGAGAATCAGTTCCTGTAAACTGTCCTCTGAAAATCACACCCACAAGTACACACGCACAGAGAGAGAGAGAGAGAGAGAGAGAGAGAGAGAGAGAGAGAGAGAGA
>CABHPR010153697.1:25689-48199 GCA_902168415.1 Peromyscus melanophrys | reverse complement strand
ACACACACACACACACACACACACACACACACACACACACACACACATCAAAATAAATCTTCAAAAGAATTGAACACTTTTGGAAAACTTACCTAAAATATGCAAATGCACAAGGACAAATTCAAGCAATTAAAACACCAAAACTAAAGAAGATTTGTTTTAAGAATACAGGGAGACCTTAATTTAATGTATTCTTTTCAGTTATATGTTTGTTGAGACCACATTACCATTTGGCATATTTTCTTGACCTACTAAAGAACATAACGAATCAATACTAAAGTCTATGAGTTTTCCCTATAATGTTTTCTACATGAACAACAGTACCTGTCTTCTAACTTTATCATGAAAATTAGATAAATTAATATTTAATGGTATGTATAATAGTTATTGTTATACTAAATTCTTTTAATTTTTTATACTTGAAAAAAGTATAAAAAATATAAAACATTCTTACTCTATTACAAACAAAAAAGAATTTTCATTAAAATTAAGACACAATTCTGAGAAGATTGAAGAGCAAGAAGCCCTAGAAACTACTGTCTCTATTAGACGACAATGGCAGGGGCAGACAGGTCTCACTGAGGAAACCACTTTGAATCTCTGGAATCCACTGAAGGTGGCAACTTCTGGGAAACATCTTAGAGAATGAGCTGAAGTGAGTTTTGTCCTGTCAGCTCTTGGCTCTCAGTAGGAGCTACTCTACCCCTAGCACCAAGAAAGAAACCTCTGCTTGCATTCCTAGAGCAATCTGTACCAAGCTTGTGGCTGCAAACATGGTCCCAACTGCAAATATAGGGGACCTGGGGTTGCACTATCAATTACGCTTCTGATGACAGAGCAGACACACGGGCGGGCAGGCAGGCAGCCACTGTGGTTAGAGCTCCCACGGTATTGTAAGCCACTTGTCTGACTATTGATTTCCAGGGGATTTAAAGTGCTGGCTCCCATCTCCCCCACCTTAACTGCTTTCTTCTTTTGCAGAAGCTATATATTAAACACACGGACAGTCCAATGCAACAATATATAAGGGGAAAATTAGAAAGCGACTACATATACCCATGGAAAGAGGATCGATTGATTTTACACAAGATTATATATCATTTCAAAGTTGCCAAGAACAGAATAATTGTCACTCCACAAAAAAAATTAATCTGAGTTGAATCATAGATATAAAATCTGAAACTATAAAGTCCTACTTTATATTTTGTATATTTATATAATATTTTTGTATTTATAAAACAATATATTCACAGCCAATAACAGAAAATATTTTTGAAATATTAAAAGCATTAATGACAAAAATAACCTAAGTACAATTTAAAATTTAAAATTTCTATTCATCAAAAGGCATTAAGAAATCAGGAAACTGTACATTAAAAAACTGAGTAGAGAATCCTGTGGCTGTAAAACATAGTTTTAGTGCATATATCTGAATAAAACTGATAACCAGGAATTACTAAAGAATTCCAACAAATAAACTAGAAAAAAATGTGATCCATATGGATTTAAAAGGAACAAAAAATTTGAAAATGTCACAAAAATATGCCAATAATCAATAAGCAAAGAAAAGTTTCTGAGAATCATAAGTCATGAGTGAAAGGAATATTAAAAACAATGAGATCCCCATTCTTAGCCTCAAAATGTAGAAGCTTTGAAGAAACAGCCAAAATTAAAGACTGCCAATACCCTATGGTATGAAGGAAAGAAAAATGCATTATTCATGGGCAGGAGGGCAGCTCAGTTGGAAAAATGCTTGCTTTCCTGGGTGCAGGAAGTTCACAGCATTGTATATCTGTAACCCCAATGCTGAGGAGACAGAGATAGGTGGATCTTTGGGCCTCTAAGACCAGCTAGCTCAGCCTACTGGTTGAGCTCCAGGCTGGTGAGAGATTCTGTCTGGAGCTGGGGAGTGGGAGAGTGCAGGGGTAGATAGCTCCTGAGGAACAACACCTGAAACTGTCCTCTGTCCCCCATAAGTGTGGCACCAGTAACCACACACACGTCATACGGAAAAATAAAAGCCGACCCTCATGCACAGGAAATGTAAGACAGAGCAACCCTTTGGCAATTTCACATAAAGTTAAAGTTCCTTGCTACATTTCAACAATTCTATCTTTGAGTATTTAGGCACAAAAATAGCAGTAGTAAAGTCAATCCTAAAAGCCCAAATCCAGAAGCTACAGTATGGGGGAACATATTATGGTATGTTAGTGTCAGGGGACGCTATTCAACATTGAAAAAATAAATAAACTACTTATAATGTAACCACATGGATGAAACTCAAACAATTGTGATTAAAGAGCAGACACTCATCATTCCATTGATGTTGGTGCTGGAACAGCTGCATCAACTTTTACAGGTAGGGATCAGAACAGCAGTTGCTTGCCAGGCTCTGGATCAGAGAAAAATAACCTGAGTTTTTATCTGGGCTAGCCCACTTTTGCTGCTATGAGAGAACAGACTGGGTAATTTATAAACAATAGAATTTTGTTTCTTGCCCATCTGGAGGCATCAGCAGATACAGTGTTTGATGAAAAATGTTTCTTTCTGTTTTCAAATGCAGAATACTCACATGAAAGAAGATAGCAACACTGTGTTCACACTAGGAGCAAAGGTGCTCCCTTCAGCGCAGTTTAAAGGGGTGTTTACCCCACTCATGCAACAGAGTCACCATGATTTCATCTCTTCCCCGGGCCCCTCCTCTTAACAGCCCAACCGTGGAGATTAGGAATCAATCAATGTTAGAGAGAAGAGTACAGATCACAGCAAAGTCTGAAACTAAACCAAAAGCACTGGGCACGTTCCCCTTCCTCCTCTGCTTGTGTGGATCTCAGTTCACTTGACGTTCATCACAGGGTTTGCAGAGACACCTAATCTATTCCCTGTGCTGGTTGCTCAATGGAGCAGGGGACATGGTTTACTGTTCCTTCAAGAGCTTCGGAATAATGCAAACCTTCTGCTTCCTTCAATGTGCAGGATCATCTTTCTGGGATCCCATGACCCGGTTTCCACGGGTGCTCTGGCTTGTTCAGGATCAGGAGTCTGCCTTGCATGTCCCTTTCTCACTCTTTCCTCTTTGCTCCCCTCTGCCCTTCCTCCTCCTCTACCTTGGTTCCAAGCACACTTCTCCCCTGGAAAGAACAATGACTCTAATGGTCATGGGGAGGACAGACCATACCTGAACAGCCCAGCTGGACAAAGGGAGGAGGAGTGAGTACAGACAGACAGACTGGGAGAAAGCACTTCAGTGGGAGGGAGTACTGAGGAGAAAGGACTTGCTTTTCTTTGGAACCTTTGTGTCAAGAGTGCGGGTGAGCTGCAGACAGGAGGATCCTGCCAAGAAATTCAGCCTACCTTGAGAGTATGTTACACTCTGAAACTTGTCTGGAATGATCTCTGATGGCAGAGCTCCCAGGGATCGAGCAAAGCCCTCCCAGAGCACTTTTGGGGGCTGGAGAGATGGCCAGGTAAATGAAAATGCCCACCACACAAGCCTGGTGACCTGAGTGTTATCTCCACATGAACATGTAGCATATGGATACCTGCACTACACACACACACACACACACACACACACACACACACACACAATAATAATAATAAAATCAAAAATAAATAAATAAATAAATAAATAAATAAATAAATAAGGCCCTCTATGAAGGAAGATGATATCTTATTCTCTATATTGTTTCTGAAAACAATCCTGTGATTTCTGACACCCAGCCACTAAATAATATCTAAGATCCAATGGAGGCATAGCACATGAAAAGCGCAAGCGGAAGTTTACAGAACATGAACAGGCCCAAAAGAGCTCCATATATTACTGTGAACAAATTGTTTCAGTAAGAATAATCAAACAAGCAAATCTTATTTCCAATTCATAAAACTGTGCATAAGAAGTTGACTAGAAGGGACCCTAAGAGAAATGGGAAGTAAGGCAGCGATCTGGAGATGCCTTGTCTTCAAGTCCTGTTCTGCCACGCAGGGGCTATCATCCCATCAAGAACTCGGTAAGGTCCAGGCATTTCAGAGGGACTAGAGGAGGAAGGGACTGGCATGCAGAATCTCACGTTGCCCACACTTTTTCAGTAACACATCTATCATGTGCCCTGGTGTCTTTTGTTTTTCTCTACACAATTCAGAAATATTGACCCAGAGTTTTATACTTTACATGAATCTCTAAGAATAAGACAGGGCCAGGCGGTGGTGGTGCACGCCTTTAATCCCAGCATTCAGGAGGCTGAGCCAGGCAGATCTCTGTGAGTTCGAGGCCAGCCTGGTCTACAGAGTGAGATTCAAGACAGGCGCCAAAACTACACAGAGAAAATGTCTCAAAAAAAAAAGAAAGAAAGAAAAAGAAAAAAGAATAAGACAGGCATGATTAGCAATTTAGAAAGATATAAGACTTACAGTCTTAGAGCTTGATTTGTTCATAAACTAGAGATTGACAATTTATGACATTTAAACCCAACTGTATTACCATAGAGCCTGCCTTGGAGGATCATCCTTGTCTGCCTGACCTAAAGCTTCACTGTAGCTGCTACGTGGTCTCTGTTAGTATATTTCTTATCAATAGTTATCACAGTACCTAATATTGACTAGAGGGTCAATAAATAGTTATTGCACAAATATATTCATTAAACCTTCAGATTTAGGTGAAACACTGAACAAATTTTTGTGTTAAACAGAAATATGCTAGTATTAAATAAGCTACATAGTCACATAAGTCAGGGAATAAAGTGGCATCCAATTTAAATTAATAATAGATAATGGAGCATTACAACATACTATGTACTATTTCAGAGTATACAGATAGACTTTGAAAGTTCTATTTGACCTTGTTTTGAAGTTATCTGAGAATATCCCTCCCACAAATAAGAGCACTGAAGTAGTACAGGGATGCTTAGTGGTCTTTGGCTCTTATGACCGACTACTCAGAATATACAATCGGAATTCAGACATGCGAAACCAGGGGCCAGTTAGATGGCTCAGAGGCTAAAGACATCTGCCAACAAGCTTGATGACCTGACTTTGATCCCTGGAAGGCACATGGCAGAAGGAGAGAACTGATCTCACAGATGCAGGAGATCAGATTCCAGAGCCCAAGAATTTGGCCTCCACCTCTAAGTGGGAAACTGGATGCAGTCTTTAACTTCCTCTTTTCAGAATGTTTCATTAGGACACGGTGCATTCTGAAACACAGCCAGTCAGTGTACTGACTTGAATAAGTCTTACTCTCTCTGAAAAGATCTACTCTTTTAATTTTTAAATTAGTTTTCATAACTACTTAGTTAAAACATTTAATGTTCTGTTTACTTTTTAACCATATAAAAGTAGTGACGTTCTGAGTAAAGTATATTGATACTAAATGAGTTTCTTTTTAGTGAAATCTAGTCAGTCCTATCTGTAACAAAATTTCACCCACCTATGGCACAAATGACTGAAATGACAATATGCTTTTTCACTGAAAATTATTCATTTATTCACATAAAACACACTGGCTGACCACGCTAATATTTTCCATACAACTCCACATTTTCAAGTTTAATATTCTATACTATGTAAAGATGTGACATGTTCATTAGGATACCATAATAGTTGAGTTCTATCATTTTTGTACATGGTCTGCTACATTTTAGGGTTTTTTTTTTTTCATGTGTTACGAGTGTTTTGCCTGTGTATATGTGCACTGTGTGCATGCCTGGTGCACTCACAGGCCAGCAGAGGGTGCTTCATCCCCCCAGAACTGGAATTGGAGTTACAGAGGCTTATGAGCTGCCCTTTGGATGCTGGAAACAGAATCCTGGTCCCCTGGAAGAGCAGCCAGGGCTCTTAAACTGATGAGCCATCTCTTTAGCCTTGGGTCACCTGATTTTAAGCTATTAGTTTCAGTCAATGACCCACTGACTAGACTTTCCTGTTTGATGACTATGGTGTCCTTGTCAGAAAACAAAGCTATGCTTCCTATTATATACACACATATTTTTTACAGCATTCATTTGCTATGCCAGTGTGCCAATTTTAGGAATCAAAAGTATACTTCAAATCTGTGGTGTGATAAAATCAATGTATATAAAATCTCCTATTCTCAGATTTATTTAGACATTAATATTCTCTTTAGCCAGAAATGTGAAAGTTGTTATCTACTTAAGTCCAATACGGACGATGAAGAGAATTTCCATAGAACTAAAGCACAATTTACTCAAATTTAAATTGAAGATTGTAGACTAAGATGCTATAGCATTTGAAAAAGCATTGCACATTGCAGACAAGCAAGCCACAATGAACTCAGTTGGAGCGTTCTCTCCACATTATTAAAAAAAAAAACTGATGTAAGAAGATTTTACTGCATTGAGAAATGTATTCCCTTGTAAGATGAACTATCCCTATCTCCACCCTTTCCAATGGCTCTGAGGTGATCAAATTCCCTCTATTATCGCCTCCCTCATTCCCTCTCTCTCCCTCCCCCCTCCCACTATGAATGTCTGTATTCCTTGGCACTGTCTTTTATATGGTCCTTTATGAAACACTCACACAGGCACATGGGTTAATGTGCCATCAGAATTGTTATAAAGCTGAAAGATACTCAGACCTGTCACAATTTAGATGGAGGGAGGGAGTTCCTAGAAGAGATGCTAACGTATAAAGTCAAACCAACATAAGGGTGTCAGGAAGATCATCTGATCACACCTATACCCTCAGAACTGGGGAGATGAGGCAGGGGGATTGGGAGTTCAGAGCCAACCTGAGCTACATATTGAGTCTGCTCCCTAAAAATTAAAGTGGCACAAACCAATTGTTTATCTTATATAAAAACTAAGAAATACCTTTTGTTTAGTTGGATGATGCATATAGAGTATTTTAAATTATTAAAATCAGTTCAGGTGCTGCAAGCCAGAAGGGCTCCATCTCCACCTGAGGATTTATTATCACTCAGCCATCTGTGACCAGTAGTCCCTACAGAATTGTTCCAAATTTATTCTTACAAGTTAAATCTATGAAAGAAGAAATCTGGCACCTTTTCAGCAGGTGAACATCTGGGTTCATTTTGAACAGGTAGAAACCAGATACCTGTTATTTTAAATATTTAATGATCACAAGGAATAATGTTGAAATACATTATCCTATTGTAATAAAGTACAATGGATCAGTTACATAAATTGGAAGAACACGGAAAGTGTTGGAAGGCCCAAAGGTCTACAAAATTGCACATGTTTAAGAAAAAAAATAGTAGCCATGGTGGGATGTTAAATTTTGGATCATTGTTCCTAATTTTGTTTACATTGAAATTTTATTCATTTAAAATTATTTTCTTGCAAGTGCACATTTTAATATCTTTAAGTTAAATATTATACACAAAATATGGTTAAGAAATGGGTAGGATGGACCTCATTCTCTGAGAGCAAAATATATCTATTTTAAAAACTGTGGTAAGTCAGATGGTGGTGGCACACACCTTTAATCTCAGCACTCAGGAGGCAGAAGCAGATGGATCTCTGTGAGTTTGAGGCCAGCCTGTTCTACAGAGTGAGTTCCAGGACAGTCAGAACTCTTATACAGAGAAGCCCCGTCTCGAAAAACAAACAAGCAAACAACAACAAAACCTGAGGTAATTAACCTCCTCAGCCCATCAAAGTAGGAAGGGGGGATAACAGAAGCACTGTGTTGTCCCTGTTGTTTGTAGCAATTCTGAAGCCCTTGAAATGCCTCACAGAGGCTCACTTTCTCATGGGCCCTTTGTTCTTTCCCTGGATTCACCCCGAGGGTTGGTATAGACAGAAATAGCACTTTTTAACCTCTAAACTTTCCATCTACCTCAGCTCTTACTTGGAAACAGGGTGGAGGAGAGGAGTCTTTCTTGCCAGGCTACACGCACACAATAAATACAGGCCTCCTCTGCAGAGGACTATGGGCCCATGAGACCATTTGCAGAAGAGGGCCAGGTATGGTGGAAGACACAGGTCTCAACCAGCTAAAACAACTGTCACCAAGGTATTCTCTAGAATGGATATGCCAATAGTCTACGAAGTACCACCAACACCAAGTAAGTTCCTTACAGTTTCCAAATTCTTATCTAACTGAGGGAGAAAAAAACCTACATATTGGTACAAATTGTATTTCTTTGTCAAAATCGAGGTCCATATTGTCTTCTGATTAGAGTCACTTACAATTTTGTGTGTGTGTTGTCCACTGTAGGCTGTTGTTCTTCTATTTATATTTATTTATTTTAATTAAAAAATCACTGTGTGGGGAACACGTGTGAGTTATGGGTGCCTACAGAGGCAGAAGAGAGCATCAGATCCCCCAGATTTGAAGTTACATGCAGTAACAAGCCGTGTCCAGTGTGCTGAGAACCAAGCACTGGTCCTCTGGAATAGCAACAGACACTCCTAACCACTGAGTTTTAGATATTTAAAAAATAAGCCGGGCGGTGGTGGCGCACGCCTTTAATCCCAGCACTCGGGAGGCAGAGCCAGGCGGATCTCTGTGAGTTCGAGGCCAGCCTGGGCTACCAAGTGAGCTCCAGGAAAGGCGCAAAGCTACACAGAGAAACCCTGTCTCGAAAAACCAAAAAAAAATAAATAAATAAATAATAAAAAAATAAAAATAAAAATAAGTATATGGGATGTATTTATTCAAATGGGGCAGTACTTTGGCAATGTTTTCCTCTTACTTCCACTTGTGCCAAAGTAACAGAATAAACTCATTATTCTTAACAACGAATAGTATTGGTAGCGTCTTTTTATAATTTTTGTCTTAATTTCATACATGACACATCTTTTAAAACCAAACTTTTTTTTTCTTGTAGAGAATCCATAATCATTTTGCAAAAGAATTTTCTTAACTTGCATAATGTTTCTTAACAACTCAAAGAGATATTTCAAGGCACTTAAATATCTTTTGATGTTCCCTCCAATTTTTATATTTAAATCCTTAAATTTCTACTTGGTACACAATGCTTTCTTTCTTACAAGGATTTTCTTTTTTAGAATAAATACAAATTCACTACCAACACATTAATGCAATATTAATGCTAATAATTCAAAAGAAGATACTGCATTCAAAAATGACTTAGTCCCATGTCACAACTGGACTCTTGGATTTATTCAGCAACCACAATGAACTGACACAGCATTCTGTGATCATGAATAGGAACAAGACAAGACTCCGAAGTCAACGTGCTTATAATCCATTATCAGGTTTATCAAAGATGCAAATGTCCAGTCAAATATGAATTCTAAGTAAACAAAAGTTCACATAAGGATGTCTCAAATATTTCAAGGTATGTACCTGTACTAAAAAAAGAATTGCTCATTTGGAATTCTGTATTTCATCTGGAACTTCTGATGAAATATCTAATAGAATATTGAAATTCATTTATACTTTCAATGAATATATGATAGCAGTAGCATTGAGCAATGAAACTAAGCATGCAGTATAGAAGGTCAGAAGAGCAGAGGGTCTCAAGCAAACGAGGATAACATTCAGACAGATGGTAGTCACAAGTGATCTTAGAGAGGTGGACGGGTAAAGCAAAGGGAGAGGCCAGCAAAGGGCCACACATAACCAGTAATGCAATCCATTGAGCTGGAGAAGTAACTCACAAGATGAAGTTTAGAACAAAGAACATAGACCATTTATTAATCCTCAAGTTTAAATTATGAAAGAAAATGCACAACATTACCCTTCTGTGTTATTAATTACAAGTTCAAGGGTATGATGTGACGTTATTTCTAGTGGAAGGAAAGAGCTATTTATAGTCAGAGTTATTACTCCCTCTAGTGGTGAAAAGGAGGAAACACCTCCATTGATATGAAATGATAAAAAAGACAACATTTCATTATAAAACATTCCCTATTATTCCATTTTTCTGGGAATACATAATTTTAATCTGTATAAGTGTTCGTTTTCATGGGAGCTGTAATTCAGAAATTAATTAGTGAAAGAAAATACACGATCAATTGGAGGATACATTTAAAGCCCTCACATGTTACCTGTCAAGTTGCCTAAACGAAGCTCATTAGAGTCCAGGATTTCCTCGCCAAGGCTGGATCCTCCCCCCTCCCATATAATCCAACTGAAATTCCCCGGAGAGAAAATGCAAAATCTGTTAGTGAGTACATTTTCTAACTACCTAGAATAGAGCTATGTGTACATAAATAAGACTCATCCTGTGAGCTTGAAAAAAATCTGATCTCAAACCAGGAATCCATAAGCACCACAAGAGGGGCTTCACAATCTTCACTTGCTGCAGTGGCCCCTGAGCGACTGTTATCAAGCCCACTGGGACGTGCTTCTCCAACGCAAGCACTCCTTGATAAATTAAAACTTCTTAGCTGCCAACTTGTTGCTGAGCGGTTGATTGACTCTTAAGTACCCGCAATTCATTAGCACCACCTGTTTGACAAATGGAAACTGTTCCCTATTGTCTATTAGATCAACTCTAAAACCTCTCTCTGCTGGAATTTTATTCTCTCCACCAGATGGGCTTTTCTCTCAGATCACATCCCTATACAGGGTCCTGATTTCAAAAATGCATCCCTCTCACTGGCGCTTTCTCTGTCACGTGTCTCCTTGCAGAAAAAAAAATGTGATGTCATCTTTTCCAAGGTCTGCCTCAAGTTTCAACATCTACCATACTAACTTCTCTGGCTGGCCACCACCATAGCTTGCTAGATCCCACGTGTTCTTTGTGGTTTGGGCTTGCTCTTATAAGCTCTATAGTACTTACTTGATTCTAGTCCATTTATAGACTGATGTGTGCACATAACTGGAGGGCTTATTTTTGGCCACCCTTCTAATCATACTGGTTCACTGTTACTTCAACACCTATGGGTAAGACAGGTTGGCAAAGTACAAAGACCATAGAGCGAAGTCACTACTTTACAATTCCCAAAACTTTCCTACTACATTCCCCCTGATGCCAACCCTATGATGTGGCATGTCCTGTAAAAAGCTCATCCTCCATTTCTGATCAATAAACTACATAAAACTATTCATTGCAGCCACACAACATGCACACCCTTAGTAAAGTTGTAGTAAAAGTGTCTTCTTGGTCTTGCCTTTTGATTGATGTTTAGCTCAACCTATACCTGGTTACAGCACAGTTGTCTGTCTAGCCTACTCCATGGTCAGATCTCCAGATATTAGTAGATCTTAGCTCTCACCTAGAATCCATACATATTCTAACCTTCAACACATCCCCTGGTCTCTCACAAGTCACTGTGCAACAAGGCTCTTGAGAACTTAGTGAGTTCACCACCATCACAAACAGCCACTGTCATAGTTTGCCTGTAAATCTAGTTTGTTGTAGTACATTAGTTAAAGATGTGTTACATTTGTTTCTGCTGTGGAACATTTGTTTAATGATGCGAAGATGCATTGCATTTGTTTAATTCTGTGAAGCTGTGTTACTTTTTCTGTCTAGAACATCTGATTGGTCTAATAAAGAGCTGAATGGCCAATAGCAAGGCAGGAGAAAGGATAGGCGGTGCTGGCAGGCAGAGAGAATAAATAGGAGCAACTTGGGAGGGAGATGGAGGAGCAAGAAAAGATGGAGCCAGCCACACAGCCACACAGCCACACAGCCAGACACAGAATAAGAAAGAAAAGATACACAGAAATAGAGAAAGGGGGCTGGAGAGATGGCTCAGTGGTTAAGAGCACTGCTTGTTCTTCCAAAGGTCCTGAGTTCAATTCCCAGCAACCACATGGTGGCTCACAACCATCTGTAATGAGATCTGGTGCCCTCTTCTGGCCTGCAGGGATATGTGCAGACAGGACACTGTATACATAATAAATAAATCAAAAAAAAAAGAAGAAATAGAGAAAGGTAAAACCTAGAGGCAAAAGATAGATGGGATAATTTAAGTTAGGAAAAGCTAGCAAAAAACAAGCCAAGCTAAGGCTGGGCATTCATAAGTAATAATAAGCCTCCATGTATTTATTTGGGACTTGGGTGGCAGGCCCCCAAAAGAGACAAAAGAGTAAGAACCAACAACACTAGTTCAGAGGTTTTAAAAGTGATGTAGGCTCAGCCTTTATCATCACATTGCATTTAGGTTATTAAGATGCTGGTATTTAATCCCTTTCAAAAAATATCATCACTTCAATAAAAACATGCCTTATTAATGTTTTCTTAGAAAATCAGATGCTACAAAATTTATAATAGTTATATTTCTTACCTTATGATTGGCTAGTTAACCTAATAATCGAAGCATAAAGACATTAGAAAAGATAAATAAAAATTAGCAAACATTCTTTTGAATGTAACAAATAGAATTTGTATGTACAGAAGAGAAAAATTTAAAAAGTTTTAAAAATTTGAAAGTTGGGACATATTTAATAAAAAATCAAGCAGAATATTAATTTTGAATGCATATGCCTTCCCCTACAACTTTAGGGCATTCCAACTTTAAAGCTGTCATGTTCATCTTTAACATATATTCATTTCTGTCTCTATACCTCTGCTATTAGAAGACACACCAAGGTCTGAATGTCAGCTGGACCCAGCACAGAGTCTGAGACATGAACTATAAATAGTAACAGTTTGGAAATGACTAAATGTGCTAATCCGGTTAACAAGCATCAATCTGACTTAGGAGCAATTATAAACTAAAGAGACAAGTAAATTATCAAAAGGAGAGCAAGCCATGTTCATGGAACTTATTTAACGCAATTGCAGAATAACTGTAGAAATGGTCCATTGTTGTAAAGCAAGTTACTACAAACTAGCAGCTTTAAACACTTTAAATGCTCATTTATTTTGTCACATATTGTGGGATCAAAAGTCTGGAGTGATAAGATTGAGGTGCTTCACGTCTCCGAAGACTGAAATCAAGGTGTCAGCAGCTCTGTTTGGTACTTGGAGGATCTGGAAGGCTCCATGCTCAAACCTATGCAGGTGGGTGGAAAATCCCACTACAGGAGTTAACAGGGTTTTTTTTTTTCTGGTTGTCAAGGGACAATCTTGACTCTGATGGCATCCTTAGTAGGCAGAAAACCACCAGAGGAGCATCCGCTCCCACCTCTTCGACTTTTCTTCTCTGGCTGTTTCTCACCAGCTAAACTTTGCTTGCACAGTGCTTCTCTACAAGGTCACACCCACCCAGGCAATTTTCCTTGTTAATACAAAATAACCTATAGTTATTTTTTTATCCTTGAAATGGGGGTGACATTGAATCCCATATAGAGACTCCCCCATACTCAAAGAGAGCCAGATTGCACAAAGATGAAAGTCAGTGAAATCTTTCATAGAATTTTACATGTTGCACATGTCCAGCAGATTATTTAGTTGGCAGTTATGGTTTGTTTTAAAGGCAGAGCATGCATTCATTAATTTAACAACTCCAACTATGTACACATGCTATTTTTGGAAACACTGGCAAATCATATCACTCAGATGGTTTTTGGTGTAATGCCTATATATAAACACAATAGTGGCATAAGGAGGGAGACACGTATTTGAATCCTAACATAGGAGCTAGGTGAGCAGAAACAAGAGACCGTGAGATCCAAATGGCAGTGTCCTTGCATGCCATGCTGTGTTTTTACTTTATTCTGTAATTGATCACGCAATGATCGTTCATTATTCAGCAAGAAAAAAGACACGAGATTTCTGCAAACATCAGAAAGCTAGATTTAGCATCGTGGGTAGCAACAAACGGTGCAATGCCACCTACAACGTCTGCAGACTATTAGTGGTCCTGCCTCGGGAGGTGAGAATTTGATAAACCTAGCGGCCAAACATGTTAATACAATCTTACCTTCCCAAAGTCAGGAAATCTGACTCAGCCTGGCATTTCTTCCATCAGTCCTCTGTGACAAATTTCTAATTTATCATAATCTACTGTGTCACACTTCCAAAAGTTTGAGCTTCCCACCCACCCTCTGCCAGACTTTTCAACTACTCACAAAGAATTTCCTTTATAGATCAGAGTCAAAGCTTTGCACACATTAAAAAATAAAATAAAATAAAAACCCTGCACCTTTTATGCCTGCTGTTGCTTCCTGAGAAAAGGTTACAGGAATTGCAAGTAAATTTTAATGAGTGAGTTTCTAAGGTCTCGGAACTGATTTATGTGGGGAAGCATTTGCGATTTTGTAGTAAGTGCATGGTTGACATGAATTATCATGTAGATGTACACCAGTCTACATACATAGTCCTCTTGCTTTAAAGAGTTAGCTCAGAATAACTTTTAAATGCCAATGCTGGATCTGTGCTAACTACCAAGTGCTAAGCATTTAGAAAATTAAGTCTATGTGTCCTAGAAGTGACTCATCATGAAGCCACTTCTTACCAGGGGAATATATTGTTTTAAAGTGTAAACATGTGGAGGAAGAATTATTTCCCGATTAAGGTGAGAAGAAGATCAAATGGCTCTTTCCATTCCTTTCTCTACGTTGTGTATCCGTCCTGTTCCTTCTGCTCCCAGACACATGAGTGACTCATGAGATTCTATCTGAAGTTTTACCTCAACTCATCTCCTCACAGAATGGAGTTTTTTTGTCAAAATCCATGAGAGAGGAAAAGAAGAAGTATGAACTTTCAAAGTTCCTGACTGCTGAGAAGACAGGCCAATTTTTCTATATAGGATGGAGCAATGATGAAAATATGGTTGATAACTTAAGATGCACAGCTTCACCCCTCTAAATGACACTGCGAGACAGTGGGAAATTTTAGACCTATGGATTAATTCATGGAACATCTGAATTTCTCAGAAAGAACTTTGTTTTGAGTGCCTACTTACTATGTGCATAAACTGTAGTGGACCTGGGTGACAGGGTGGTGAGAAAGGCACCTTTGTAGACCCCACTTCAAGCCTGGAGTGTGTTGGGAAGTCACACCCTCTCCAGTCTTCAAATACAACTCCAGCCCCCATGTGGGAACTTTAGTAATCTCCCAACCAGGTCTTATGATGTCTTACGGTGAGTAGTCAAATTTGCTTTTTTTTTGAACCCATTTGCCCTTTTTCCTTTATATATTCAAATTGTTTAGGGCAATTGTTCTTTTCTGTCACCACTGTTGTCCCAACACTGTTTACTGCACCTTAACGTTCCAACTCTACAGACTCGAAAGCCTTCCAGAGAAGACTGTTCCTGTAGCTTCTAGTGCACAAATGCTTTCACACTTGTAAAAGGGTGCTTGTCAATCTGAAATGTTTCTGTCAGTTACATTCGACTGTTTATAAGTCCTAAGTACAGTGAAGACCCCAAGTGCACGAGGTGGGGGAAGAGGCAAGCTGTCCAGGCACTTCGCTGAGTCTTACACGCATACTCCTGCGGTCTTGGAGAGTCATGGAGAATCTACTCCTTCCTCGTTTCCAAAATCGCCTAAAAACATAAAGCCCATTGGATTGTGTAAAAACAAAATGCTATTTTTCTGATATAATATTATAGAACGGATTTTCTACAATTTAAGGGCCAATTTACTTGTTCCAAGAATGCCTCTCAGTCAGTTGGCATTCACAAATGCCAAGCCAATTTCTGTGCAATAAAACCCTGTGTGCAATTTTGCAAGTTGAAAAGTTGACTACTTATCTTAAAAATACAATAATTAGATCATTTTGAACAGCATGCATAAAATATTGAAGTCTAAATTTCCCTATAACAGCAAAGATTTTGGATCTGTTGGAAAATTAGGCAAATTAATCAATAAAATGCTTTCTGGAGCTTTGAAGAATTAAATAATAGTCTTCAAGATTAAAAATCAATTCATTTAGTCTACCAACAAAGTCCAAGTTTATACAGTTGACTTTGGTGGAGGCTCTACACTGGTCAAGCAGCTTCTGCTTTTTCTAGGAGGAACCATATGAGCTGGCTTGTGAATGCTTTTCTTGGTTATATGACCCGATCTTGCATTTTGCACATGAAATTTGGACATACTGAAAGTATCCTTTGTGTTTATATTATTGATTCCAGTTTTGTATTCTTATGAGATTGCTGTGTATATGAACATGTGTGTCTCTGCATCTGTATACATTTCTTGTACTTTTTCATTGGCTCTTTTTCTTCTGTTTGTTTTTATCTTATCTTATTATTATTCTTTAGATAAATATTTATTTTCTACTAAGGGAGAGCAAAGATGTGGATTCTGATGGGAGGGAGGGGGAAGGATTTCAGAGGAATTGGAGGAGGGGAAACTGTTATCAGAACATATTGCTAAAACATCTATTTTTAATTAAAAAAAGAAAATAACATATAAATTATAACGGCCAATCACACTATATCAGAGTTCTCATTAGGTCAATAAGCTTCTTAAAAATGTTTTGTTTTTACTTTATTCCCTTATTTTAGAAGAAAAGTTACAGAGCACTCTCAAACAAAAACTTTATTCACTAATGCCTAGCAGCTGATGCTTTCTCATGGAAAAGAAGGTGAACTATATATCCTAAGGCTCTGACAGGATGGTCTCATAACAGCTAGCTAGAGTCAAGAGTAGAAAAATTAGAGCGAGGAAGATTGGCTCCATAATTAATGCACTTGCGCAAATGTGAGGACAGGAAGCGTCCAGATCCCCAGAATCTGCATAAAGGCAAGGTGAACATGGCAACTTGCCTATAATTCTAGCTCCTGAAGACAGAGACATGGAATCCCCAGAACAAGGTGGCTAATGAGGCTAGCCATGTTAGCAAGCTCCCCTTATACTGAGCCGCTGACTCCATGAACGCAGTTGGAAGAGTGAGAGAGGATGATCCCCCATATCAACCTCCAGCCTCCACTTGCATGTTCACCCACACCCCTACATACAAAACATTCACACATGCACACATATACCCTAGACATGTGAATATGGGGGGAATAAAGTAGAAAATCTATTCTTGTATCTTAGTAGCCATTGTTTAACAACCTGACTCAAGGAAGAATGAAGAACAGTTACTAACTAAAATGAAGGGAAAGAAACAAGGGGTAAGCAACTATCAAACATGTTTCCTTGGAATGTGCCCAAGTCCTTCAATATTTCCCACATCAGTTAGTGTACATAAAGTCTAAATAAAATAATAGGGTAAGCTTTTAACAATGTATGTGTTTGAACCTCTGATATCATAACGAGTAACAGAATCATCCACCTTGAAGAAAGGTTTATTTTGGCTCACAGCTATTGAAAGTGTTAGTCTATGATCAATTGGCTCCTTTGCTTTTGGTCTGTGGCTAGACAGCACACCACAGCTAGAACAACTCTTAGTGCAAGACCACTTACCTCGTGGCTAGCAAGTTAGAGAGGGAGAGGTTGGAACCCCACTATCCCCAATAACAAGAATACCACCCACTAGACCCAAGTTCTGAGAGTTTTGCCTCCATCCCAACAGCACCAAGCTAAGAACTAAGCTTTTGACAAATGTGCCTTTGGGGATGATTACAAGGAATATAACAACAAACAAGAGTTCACAAAGGCTTTTATTTCATTCTAGTATTGTGTATCCTATATGTAGCACATATGTATTATTTATATGTGTAAGTATATGCATTTATATGTACATGTGTACACAGAAAGAGATGTATATGTGTAGATAAGCTTATATATGTGTGTGTGTATGTAAGTATGTGTAGTTGAAAAATATATCACAGTTCATTACATAATAACATAGTAGATTTTGTTACACTCTTATTCAGCTCCTATCGATTGTTAGAATTTTATGCAATGATGGAATTACTTCCTGGTTGTAATAAGTTTCATGGACTCGAGAGACAGTTCAGTGATGAAAAGAACATAGAACTCTTACAGAGGACCTGGGTTCAATTACCAGCTTCCACATTGGTTGGCTTACTACCACCTGTATTGGTGAAATTATTAAGGCCACTCCACGTAGTTAAAAGGAAGGTTTATTTAGTGGCGTAACTTACAAATGAAGGGATAGGTAGGTTGCAGGGTCTAGGAAAGGCATGGTGCAGTCCGGCGGTGTTCTCTGGAGAACTCTGCTCGGTCTACCTCCAGCGTCCAGGGTCCAGGAACCAAGAGATCCCCCACATCCAGAACTCGGGTCTTCAGGGTCCTCTCTCAGCCCCGCCTTGTAGGCGTGACCATTACCAAAGCCTCAATGAGGGTTGGGACTTCCAGGTCAAAGCTGGAATGGCTACCCACTACACACCTGTAACTTCAGCTCCAAAAAGAAATTAGATACCTCTGGCTTCCATGGGCACCTGCACTCATGTGCACATACCTCTCCCCCACAAAACCACATACACAATGGATATTTTTTAATTAAAAAGAAAAGATACCAATTTCCTTTATTGATTACACTAGGCTTTTCTATAATTGAAAGAAATAATTAGCCTTGGTTGTATGACAATTACAGGCCTTCCTGGTTTAGTAACATTCCATGTAATGTTACTAAAGTTACATTCCATGTAAACCACAATGTTAAAAAAAAACAAACCACTTTTGTTTTATGTATTCATGTGTTCTTGTGCTCTTCTAAATGTAATTATTTATAAACCACTACTGTATGTCAAGTGCTTTGTTAAGACATCATAGAAAACGAATTTGTGGTTTAGAGGTTTTAATATGCTTAGGATGAAATAATATGCTATCAATATTAAAGATAATGACTTGCACAAGAAAAGTATTTGTTTGTTTGTTCTCTACATCACATATATTTTTAATTTAACAATGCATGCATACTTATTTTGATATAGGATAAATAATTTCTAGTGTTAAATTTACAGTAGTATGCCAAAAGATAATCCTGATGTACAATGTCCTTCAAAAAAGATGGAAGAAAGGATTTTAAGTATTTTTTTTCACAAAGAATTTTTTTTAATGTGAGCAGATAAACATACTATCCTTGTACTGAAATAACACATGGGCTGAAAAAGAGCAAAGTGGAATAATATGTGTGTATGAAGTATCACAACACAATCCACTTCATTTTATCCAAACAAACTAATAATGTTAATAACGAAAAGAAAAAACCCATGGTACCCATAAGTGTGTACAATTTTATGTGCCACTTAAGAAATAAGTAATTAATATGAAGTTTTCCAAAAGACTGATGAGAAGACAAAAACTAGGAAAAGCAAATGAGGACAATATAGTCAGTTTTAAAATGCTCCATAATTTCACCTTCTGTTGCTAAGCAATATTCAAGTTTTGTTTTGTATCTTTTCATCTTCTTCCCACATAGGTGTAAGCGAATCATACATGGTTTGGACAAACACAACATGTTTGTCTGTCTCCATGTCTATCTGCAAAATGTTTGGTGCTTACTACACTGAATGTTAGTCTAAGAAATGGGAGTAAGGACAAATACAGCTTGAATGGTTTACATAGGAAGGGACAATGAAAAAGAATAAAGTAGATCTGGGATATGGAGTAACAATGGAAAACTGTAAAGAAAGTATAGGTAATCTAGAGCAGTGGTTCTCAACTTATGAGTCGTGACCCCACTGGAGGTCACATATCAGATATCCTGTATAGCAGATATTTGCATTATGATTCATAACAGTAGCAGAATTACAGTTATGAAGTAGCAACAAAATAATTTTATGGTTACAGAACATGAGGAACTGTATTAAAGGATCGCAGCATTAAGAAGATTGAGAAGCACTGATCATCTGAGGGACTATGGCCTGTCGCCATGTCTGTGAGAGACTATCTTAATGAGGTTTGTTATGGTGCCAGCCCACTGTGGGTGGCACCAGCCCTAGGCATCTGGGTCTGAGCTGTATAAGATAGCAAGCTAAGCATGAGCCTGAGAGTGAGTCAGCACACAGCCCTTTTCTATCCTTTCTGTCTCCAGGTTCCTGCCTTGATTTCCTTCTCTGACTTCCCTCCATAGTGGACTGTGACCGGGAAGTATACACTAAACAAACCCTTTCAGCCACAAGTTGCTTTTGGTCAATGTTTTAGTGCAGCAAAAGAATGAAACTAGGTTAGAGATAAAATAAGACAGAGACAGAGACAGAGAGAGACAGACTGACAGAGAGAGTGACAGGCAGAGACAGACAGAGAAAGACAGAAAGACAGACAGACAGACAGAGGCAGAGACAAAGACAGGAGAATATTTTCTGTAAGTTTTCAGTATGGTGACACATGCCTTCAGTCCCAGCACTTGGAGACTAAGACTTGGTGTTTATCATAGTCATCGAAAGCAAACAAGGACTCCAGGTAAGTTACATAGTGTGTTCCCTGACCACCCTGAATACTACTAACCCCAGGAAGTAAAAGATTTAGGAAACTTATGTCAAATACACCAAAATAAAGATTTCAACGTCACTCTTCATGTGAATGAAGACTGCCAGCCAGCCCGACTGTATATTAATATGTTTACATGTGGGACCCGTGTCTTGCCATGCTCACCCTCCTCTTTACTAGTAACAGAGTGGACTCCCCAAATCTAAGGATGTCTAGCAGTCATGTTTGCAATGACAGAACTCTGTTCCTTAGGCCCTGACTTGGGACCCAAGGACAGGCATAGATTTGTATGTCCTTGGCCCAGGTCTCTCCAGGGATTTAACGCTATAGTTTACAGAATGCCAAATGGTTTCTGGATATAGCTCATTGTAATATATGAACCTACAGTTCTTGTGTCAGCATAATCCACCACATGGATCATGGAATTAAACAGAGAGAGGGATGAAAGATGAAGAATGTTGACAATTATTTAATATCATGGGTTAGTCTTTGTTTTTAACATTTCTAGGTGGTATTGGAATCCTTGAGGTATCTCTTGATTTTTATAATAAATACCTGATTGTTTGTTTGGTTGGTTAGTTGGGGTTTTTTTTTGTTTTGTTTTTGCTTTTGTTTTTCTTGGTTTGCCTCATCATTTATAAGCACATACAAGTCTCTGTTTCTGTCTCTGTCTCTGTCTCTCTCTATCTCTCTCTCTCTCACACACACACACATACACACACACACACACACACACACACATGCATAGGGGACAAGCATTCACATGTTTAGTAAACTGCATTTACTCATTCTACAATATATCAGAAATATTTTATATTAAGAAATGTATCTATATCATCCACATTAATTTTTCCAACAATTAGTTCTACGTTGATAAATGCTCCATAATTTACTTAAAGAATCCCCATTCTTATGCACTTCTTGCTCTCATAAACAATCTTTGCACATATATCTGAACACTTCTTCATAATTTTTCCTCAGGATAAATTTATAGCATCCCATATGCTGGATGAAAGAGTATGTACATTTTTTAAGGCCTTTGAGAAACATTGCCAATTTGCTCCCAAAATATACAACAAATTATGAAAAATAGCCACATGTATTTAATGGCCCACTAGAAGTTCAGATAAGTGTCTTGCTTTAAGATTCAGCATTTTAGTCACTAGAACAGGATAATATCTATCCACACATGAGGTACTTCATTTCTTTTATAGTTGTAATTGCACATTTACATTCTGAACTTATTTTTTATGAGGATACATAGTTTGCATCATTATTGTAAATGTTATCATAAATATAAAAATGTCACTTGCTTGCTTAGCTTAGGTGTTACGCATATACTTCCTGGTGTGTTATTTGATGTTCAGACTTTAGTAGGTTGCTTTAATGATGTTTGTTTTAAATTTTGTGTTGTCATAATGCAGCAATCTTTATGTTTACATTTTTGTCTCTGGTCATAGAATTAGAAATTCTTTTTGGCTGGGAAATAGCTCAGTCCATAAAGTATTTGCCATGTAAACTTGAGGATACAAGGTTGTCCACAGAACCCACTTAAAAAGCCAGATACCAATACCGTAGCCCACTCTATAACCCCACTGCTGGGGATGCAGAGATGGAAGGCACCCTGTGACTTGCTGGCCAGCCAGAGTGGCCCAGTCAGCGGGTACCTGGTCCTTGTGAGAGATCCTGTCTCAAAAGACAAAGTAAATGCTTCCTGATAAGCAACACCTATGTTTGACCTCTGACCTCAACACACATTCATGCACATGCATCTACACACACACACACACACACACACACACACACACACACACACAAATTCCCCTTGAGTTCCGAGAGTATACTACCATTCAGTGAATTCTCTTCCTAGTCTTCTCGGGAAGATATTGTTTAACAGTAGGACCACACTGTTTATGACTATTCTGCCTGGGGTCATTTAATGTGAAATGGAAGGTTGAACTTTTCTTTAGTATCCCCAATAGCTTGGCCCACAGTGTGGTTCTACCCAGAGGTGGTAGAAGCTTCAAGATGAGGGCCCTAGCAGAAAAACGTTGGGTTACGGGGTTTGCCCTCCCAGTAGAGAAGGAACCGATCACCATCTCCCTATTTTCTCCTGATCCCTGATGCGAGTGGGTTTGATCTACCTCAAGGCCTCTGATGTGCTGCCTCACCAAGGCCCCTCCACCCAAAGCAACAGGGCCATTCTACTACAGACTCAAGAACTGTGAGTCCAACCCAACCTTTGCCTTTTTCAAGCTGACTAGCACAATCTTGTTCAAGTGCCTTTCAACAGCTCTAAAGTTCCCTTCTTCTTCTTCTTCTTCTTCTTCTTCTTCTTCTTCTTCTTCTTCTTCTTCTTCTTCTTCTTCTTCTTCT
>CABHPR010153697.1:10852-24616 GCA_902168415.1 Peromyscus melanophrys | reverse complement strand
CTCTCTCTCTCTCTCTCTCTCTCTCTCTCTCTCTCTCTCTCTCTCTCTCGTGTGTGTGAGAGGGAGAGGGCGGGTGTCTGGCTGTGGGTCTCTGCATTTGTTCCCATCTTCTGTAGGAGGAAGATTCTCTGATGGTAGCTGAATAAGTCACTGATCAATGAGTACAGCATAATATCATTAGGGGTCATTTGTCACCACTTTTTTAAGACCAGTAATTTTTGTTTTTACCCTAGGTTTCTGAGCTATCTTGTGTTGTTTGTTTTTTACTCTTTTGGGAGACCCATCACCCAGCTTCCAAATAAATCACTCACAGAGTCTTATTATTAATTATCAATGTCCAACAGTAGCTTGGCTTGTTTCTTACCAGCGTTCCTTAACTTTAAATTATCCCATCTTTTCCTGTTCTCTTACTTCTGTAAATCTTACTCTTACTCCGGGGCTTACTGCATAGCTGGGTGGCTGTCCCCTGATGTCCTCCTTCTCTGACTGCTAGATTTCCTCTCCTCCCAGAGTTCTATTTATGTTCTCTGCCTACCAACCCCACCTGTCCTTTCTCCTGCCTTGCTCTTGACTGTTCAGCTCTTTATTAGACCATCAAGTGTTTTAGACAGTTTCACAAAGTTAAACAAATGCAGCATAAACAAAAGTAACACACCTTAAAATAATATTCTACAACAACTTAGTCTCCTGTGCTTGGTCACTAAAGCGGTGTCAGATATGGATTCCATCTCATGGAGTGGGCCTTAAGTCAGACATTGGTTGACCACTCCCACAAGCTTTGTGCCTCCATCGCCCTAGCATAGTTTGCAAGCAGGACAGCATTGTAGATGAAAGGTTTTTCTACAATCTAATTTTCAATGTATCACCTCTCTTTTTACTGATTTTTTTAGAGAAAATTAAATACAAGGTATATCATTTAACTATGACATTTTAGGAAACATCTCTAAATAATCCAATAAGATACAGGTGTGATATTTATGCTTAGAGAGTTCCTCCAAGAATAGCACATTACCTGACACAGAGTCTTTGGCCACACCACTGCCCTGAATGCACACGGTTGTGCTGTACTAATGTAGATGGACCAGTCTATGCTAGAACACTCGGCAGAACTTGCTCATACATCTTTTAGTCAAACACATCTGAGAACACTACTCCAACACACTTCCCCTCTTCCTCTTTTGGCCACCAATCTGTTAGAGTTCCTATCTCATGCTTGATATGTTCCTTCAAAACAAATCAATGTTTCTCCTCAGAGCTTTTAGTTCTCTTCTTTCCACTTTTAGCTCTATAACTTTCCCCATAGCTCTTGGGTATATCTAATTATATAAGTTTATTAGCACTTCTTGAATGCTATTTTTAGTTGGCTTCTGCTTGTACCTTTTCATTTAATAATAAATACCAAAGTCAATATTCTCTGATGCTGGGGTTTGTAATTTATCTTAGAAGTTATAGAAAAAGTATTCTAAGCAGTTAGTTTTTATTAACATATTGTTATTAATCTCTATTTTATGCCGTAGTAAAAAATATATTTTGTATAGTCTGGAAAGATGGCTTGGTCAGTTGAGTGCTTGGTGTGGAAACATGAGAGCATGAGTTCATATTCTTGCCACCCATCTTTTAAAATAAAAGTCAGTCATGTGACATGTGCCTGTATTCTAAGAGCTGGGGAAGTGCAAACAGGATCTGTGGAGACAGGGGATCCCCAGAGCAAGTTGGCTACACCAAAAAGAGGCATATGCAAAAAAAAAAAAAAAATCCCTGAAAGAAAAGCAAAGAAAACCCTACACCCTAAATCAGTATCAAAGCCTGCTTCCCAGAAAACAACTCAAAACAGCAGTGGTATCAGAACTAGTCTCTGAAAGAAGCGGGTAAGGGATTGAGGAGCTGGCACTTGCCAGTGACCAGCACTGAGAACCTCCTGACTAATGGCAAGAAGAACACAGACGATCCAGGAAATTTCATGAATGGTAAACTGAGATGACATATCCACATGCCAGGTATAACAAGAAATCCACTGGAGTCTGCTTAAAGAGTAAAGGAATTCATTAGGAAAGAAAACTCACTGAACAGGACAGGAGAATTGTTGCAGGGTCCTGGAAGGCTAAGGTACTGTCCTCCACCGCTCCATCTGCCTGAGTCAATCTGCATCATCCAAGCCCACAATGGAGAGAAGAGAGTGGCATGCATGCATCTCAGATTTTAATAGTAGCCCCCAGGCCATGCGCTAGGGGCATGTACTGCAAGGTCATAGGTAGATAGAACAGGTATCCACTACATCTCCCCCTTTTATATAAACAAGAAAGTTCTGACCTAATATAAAACTATATACAATAGGAATGATTGCCAAATATTCTCCAGGAGAGGGGAAAGGTAATAACATAGACAAAAATAGAAATACAACCAGCAAGAACAACATCAAACAAGAAACATATACTAAATTCCAGAAATGTCCAGATCATAGGTAACTGGCATGTTATAGAGATTATTCCAATAGCTATCCTATCCTAAAGAACATAACTTTAGTATCTAGAATGTTCTTAGCTAAAATATAAGAAGATTATAGTTGTAACTATCTAGTCTTCAACCCCATCAAAGACCCGAGAAGGAACATAGTAATACTGAGAAAACAGGAAGTGCAAGCAAGCAATTTTCAAAAAATTGGGAGAATAGACAGGGACAGCTGGCAGTCTGGACAGTCACCTAAAGTTTCTCACCACTGTGAGGGCATCCATTTTTGGCTACAGGCCTAGAAAAATCTGACAGACTATTATCAGAAGCAGGAATTTTGAAAGACCATATTACCCTGTCTTGGCAAGGTTCAGTAGTCGCTTTTCCTTGTGTCCTGCTTGTCTGGAAAGGACAGCATGCATACTGTCAGCAGTTGAAACAAGGGCAGTTCTTTGCCCAGCAGGCCATTTTGTGCCAAGAAGAAAAACTTCCAAACGTAGTGCTGCCACAAGCAACTGTGTCTCATGTCAACAGAATTCTAAGTTATCAAAACATTTTAAATGTCATATTCTCTAGGTCTATGAAGTATTTGAAGATTACCTATCCATCTGACATATGTTTCTGTAAATCTGGAAAACCTAACTAACATAACTATAGATATGACAAGCATGGTTGACTATTAATCTGTAAGTCTTATCTACCTAAATAAGCTAAAGAGTAAGGCTTTACATTAACAAGGTAAACAATCTGTAAACAGATGTACAGTATAAGGACAATGACCTAAAAATTATGACAATATACAAAATATCTTAAATAGAGGTAGAAATGTACAATGCAATATAAAAACAATGTCCTTAATGTGTATCAATATACAAAATATCCTAAACAGAGGTAGAAATAGAGATAGTATGACAAACATAATTTTACATTTGTATCAATATACAAAATATTTCAGATAGGAATAGGAACATGCGTACAATATGACAATTATAGTTTTGAATTTGTATCAAAATATAAATTATCTTAAATAGGAATAGAAAAATAGTTCACATTTGTATCAATATATAAAAATCCATTAGTGCAAATTATCTAAGGCTGATAGTTTGCTAAATTAGTTTACTAGTAGATACAATAGTCTACCTTAATATCCTATGCCTATCTATTCCCCTTTTTTCTTTCTTAAGAGAATCCTGAGTCTAAATTTTACTGTTCCACCCCTAGCCCTATAACAATTTACCCATAAGCCTGAGAAAAATAAAACCTTTGGGAGAGGGGGCAGTTTTTTTCTTAAAATTGCTTCCTGTTGTTTAGGGGGTGACGGTATATCTGTGGGGTCCTGTAAGAAGGCTAAATGGTTAAATCTCAATAGGACTAGCTGTAGAGTCTGTAGCCAGTCTCAGAGTAAAGATTATCTGAGATTCTGGCTAGAGGTGTAATATGATAGACCATCTCATCTTGGACCTGTCCTGAAGAGTTTGCAGTTCAAAGCTGATCATTGAGTGGTGTCTTTTGGTTCAATGGCACCATTATGGACAAGGTAGAATTGTTATTGTGGGGCCCCATTTTTCTTCTGGAGGCTTCAGAGATCACGGTTAGGAGAATTTATTGTTCCCTGTGGAAAACTTAAACATTATTAATACTAAAATGGAAATTTTGGATGTTAGAATGATGTGAGGAAGGATTCCAAGGAATCAAGAATAAGCATGGAAAGAAATAGAATCTTGACAACAATGGTCCCTAGATTATTGGCTTTCTTCTGTCCCACACCAGGAAGCTCTTCTGATATGAGACAGAATCTCTTAATTTTTTCTTTTAGCAACATGCTTGAGTTTAGAGAATGAGAGAGCCATATTCCAACTTCAAAGCCACAACTTTTCTAGAGTTAAAAAGATATTGATGTTAGGCAGTGAGACATTACCCCGTAGAATATATTAGTACCAATAGGTCTTTCCCTTCTGCTGTAGATGTCTGGGTGTCCAAGGCCTTTTAATTTCTTGAAGACAAAAATCACAACCCTGCCCTGACCCTTGTTTGTTGATTTTTCCTTACAACTTGTAGAGTTGTCACATTGGTGGATGAGCTATCACTCCTCCTTGTCAAGAGGTTTCTCCTGTTTAAATTGAATTTTTGTTAATTTTGTTGGTATCTATAGCTTTTCCTCTACTGCAGAAACAAGCAAATAGTACACATAAACTCATGCAGGCACACACACACACACACACACACACACACACACACACACGGAAATAATTAAATTAATCAATTAGTTAACTTTAAAATTGAAGCTAGGCTCTGAGAGAGCTGCTATGTGCCATACAGCCTCACAGCCAAGCAGACAGGCAGTTATGGAGGTTAAAACTGTACAATTGGTATTACCTCTCTCTTGTGTGTGTTCAAACCTTTCTTCAGAAGAATATCTAAAATTACGCCCTTGCAAAGTTAAAACTACCCCTCATTATAAAAGCTCTGAAAAAAAACAAAAACAAAAAAAACCAAGAGAGCACACCTCCACATGACTATCCATTATAAACTTTTGCCAACATTTAAAAATATCATGTCCTTGCAGTATTAGTTGTCTCAAAATTGTACTTGATGAACTATATTGGGACAGCGATTGTCTTCCCAAAACCCACTCTGCCACCGTTTGTGGGGCATACATGAGCTATAAAGATGGCGCCAAAAGGAAGTTAGCTTAAGTTGTTTACACTGAGAGTGGATACAAGGATGATGCTGAGAGGAAGTTACCTTAAGTTGTTTACACAGAGAGTGGATACAAGGATGATGGTGAGAGGAAGTTAGCCTTAGTTGTTTACACACAGAGTGGATACAAGGATGGTGTGGAGAGGAAGTTACCTTAAGTTGTTTGCACAGAGAGTGGATACAAGGATGGTGCTGAGAGGAAGTTAGCTGAAGTTGTTTACACTGAGAGTGGATACAAGGATGGTGCTGAGAGGAAGTTAGCTGAAGTTGTTTACACAGAGAGTGGATACAAGGATGGTGCTGAGAGGAAGTTAGCTGAAGTTGTTTACACTGAGAGTGGATACAAGGATGGTGCTGAGAGGAAGTTAGCCTTAGTTGTTTACACTGAGAGTGGATACAAGGATGGTGCTGAGAGGAAGTTAGCTTGGGTTGTTTGTATGGAGATTAGATACAAATGGTGCCAAAGGAAGTTAGCTCAAGTTGTTTATGCTGTGATAAGATACTAAGATCAGGAGATGATGTCAGTGCATAAACAACTCGTAAACCAAAAAAAAAAAAAAAGTATAGGGTGACCTTTAAAATGATTGGTTGGTTCCTTCACCCCCTCCTAGGGTTCTGAGGTTTTTTTGCTATAAAAGAGGCTTACTGCCTAACAATAAACGAGCTCTTGCTTAACTTGACTTACCACTGCATCTGATTGTCTCCTGGTAAGAGGAAGGCTGGGAAACCAGCCAGCAGTGCACTTACCTTTCCTGGGTTCCAGGCCACCTCTTCAGAGGTGACCTAAGTTCCTGGTGGGGCAGGACCCCACAACCGTTCTGTAGCAGCACCATGTTTGAATCAACTGGCCTGGGCTCCAGGTAGTTTCTCATTTATACACCTCAGTTGTCACAATCTCAGATCTCTTCTGACATACTGGTTCTTAGTCTCAAGCCTAAGCCAATCACAGCATAGAGAACCTCTGGCAAGAGTTAAGACTGGGTATCTAAACTAAATTACCCAAATTAAAAGGAAGAATATTTGTTCACAAGCTGAGGGGGTGGTGTTCTCTTCACCACACTGGATCTGAAGAAGGAAGTGTCCATCATTCTGTGATAAGAAATAGCTACTGAACATATGTTACATACACCAGATCGCAGAGTGGTAGAATAGAGCTCAGGGCATGGTAGCTCATGTCTGTAATCTCAGCACTCAGAAGACCTGAAGAAGGAAGATCATCGCCAGGATAGTGAGGCCTTGGCTACATTGTGAGTTCCAAGTCATTCTCAGATTCAGTGTGAAGCCCTGTCTTAAAACACTTACCTCTGGGACTGGAAGGACAGCCCAAAGGAGCACTTGCTGCTTTTGTGCATGATCCAGGGTTGGCTACCAACACCAACATGGCATCTCATAATCATTAATAACTACAGCTCTAGTTGAATCTAATGATCTCTCTTGGCTTCTAAGGGCAAAAGGCCCCATGTGGTATAGATACATACATTCAGGTGAACATTCATACACACACCCACAAAAAAATGATCTTTAAAACATGCATCCCCCAAAAGAGGAAAGGGGACATTTATTTTTTAATTACATTTTTGAGTCACTGGATTAACTCATCCTGATCTAATCAATTATTTCTGGTCTTCTTGCTTTACAAACAAACCATGTTCTTAATAGTTTAAGCCACTTCACATTGATGTTTTCCCATGACTTGTAGACAAAATCATCGATGCAGCCAATTGTTTAAATAAATTTTTCGATAATACATGATGATAAGTACTTAGTATGACTATACTGCCTATAATGAGCCAACAAGAAATCATTTCTGTACCTTTCTAGATCTTTTAAGAAATCTTACTGAAAATAATTTTTCATGCATATATTCTGATCATGGTTTCCCTCCCCAGTCTCTTCCCAGATCCTCCACACCTCCCACTCATCCAACTCCACGCCTTCTTTTTCTCTCTTTAGAAAGCTTACTCTAGTCAATTACCTTTACTTTCATTCTTTCTTTGTCTACGCATCTAACACTGTTTTATTCATTGCTTGAATCTTTCATCTGCATTCTAGAAGGACGGTTTGAATTGGCCCACTCCAATGCTGTGTTCACTTTCTACACCTCTTTCTCACTTCTATTGCATATGTTTCTTCTTGTAATATTTTTCACTTATTTGTAACCCTTGCCCTGCATATACCTCTTGTGTGTCATGCCCTGCCTTATTTTTTCCTACCTGTTGAAAATTCACCCTATTCTTTAAAAGATAGTTCCTATTCTTATAACTTTTTTCCTAAACAAAGCAATCCTGACAATGCCCTGAGATTTATTTCCTAGATTATTTTCCAGTGCAATCAAATTATCATCCTTGTAGATCCATAATCTTTCTATGACCTTCAACCACAACAAGTGAAGCTCCCTCTTTCCATCTACTGCTTACGTTACATAAACTCCAGTTATTAAATGTAACGTGTGCATAATATCTATGAGCACTTTGCTCAATTGTTTTGTGTAAAAGAAAAAAATGAGCCAAATTTTTTCACAAATAAAAAAAGATGCTTTCTACTACCAAGAAATTAAAAAAAAATCCTTAAAAGTTTGACCCAATTTAAAATAATTACAGGAATATATATATATATATATATATATATATATATATATATATATATAGAGAGGTTGTGTGAGAGAGAGAGAGAGAGAGAGAGAGAGAGAGAGAGTTGCAAATAAGTGTGTGGCTTCATGTGACTGAGTGTGCACATACAGAGGCCAGAGTGGGATATTGACTGTCTTCCTCTATCACTCTGCCTTGTTGCCTTGAGGCAGAGTCTCTTGCTGAAGCAGAAGCTCACTGTTCCCCCAAGGATGGCTCAACCTGCCCCACCCCCACATGCAGGGGTTACAGGTGCATGCAGTCGTGTCTGGCATTTTGTATGGTTTCTAACTCAGATCCCTATGCTTTCCGAGTGAGTAGTTTTACCCAGTGAGCCATCTCTCCAGTCCCGGGTAGATGATTCTATCACCCCATGCAGGATGGACTAGGGACTGCAAATTAAGAGTACAATGATGCATGAGAATTGAATGTTAACAAGTTTTCTGGAATTTTCTTTCATTCTCTTTATGTTGAACAAAAATGTATTTCACACCCCTTACATACCAAGTATATTAGAAAAAAATTCCAGATCTGAAAGCCAAAGAGATTCTGCTCCTGTATTTCATTCCAGTGAAGACAGAGCAGTACTGTGGCATGGTTCATAGAGAGAAAAACATAATCTCCATTGTCACTGTCATAATCCAAATGACATTTGAAGCCAGGCAGGCATGGTAGTGCATACCTTTAATCGTAGCACTTGGGAGGCAGAGGCAGGCAGATCTCTGTGAATTCGAGGCCAGTCTTGTCTATAAAGCAAGTTCCAGGACTGTTACACAGAGAAACCCTGTCTCAAAAAAAACAAAACAACAACAACAAAAATCTTACTTAATGTCAGAAAGTAAGCATAGTGAGTCATAGTTAAAATTTAATCTGCTCGTGCACACTGTCTAACAAGAAGAGTACATGACTTAGAAAGACCTTTAGTAAGTGCTCTAATGTTTCCTGTGAGTGTAACTTATGAAAATCCAACTGTGAAACAAGGATTTTCAAACAGTTCAGTAATAAGAAAATTTGAAAATAAATTCTCACACAGCAAAGTTGAAGACAGCGATTTTAAGAATATCACACATTTTATTAATAGAATGTGTCCAATGTGTTGATAAATGCATTATTGAATGTATGGCCCATAACTTGGGTTTCTGATCCTAAATGCATTTTGCCCAACTGTTTGGGGACTGAATTTTTCATATGCTGATTTGTTCATCTAATTGATCCAAATGCTTCTAAAATCATTTGGTATTTGTACTGTTGACAGTTCTGGGCTTGCTAAAGAACTGTATTGTTTTTAGTGATGGTTTTTCAGATCATCCAAATCAACAGCACAGTACTAATTAGTGTGGGAGAGCTAGTGGTTTCTGAAATTCCCAAGAATAATAATCACAAGAGCCTCAACATAATCTCCCTACTGGCGACTTGTGCAACTCCTTACCACCTTCTGTGATCACACTGTGGCTTTGAAAACCATCCTTGAACAAACATCATCTCCAGTTTATATAGGGATGGAGCACAGAGCTCTGAGCAGGATAGAGCTGGTGTACTTTTTTCTGTGACTTGCAGCAACATGAAATCCTTCTCCACGGTGTAGCTACAAAAAGTTGTCAGGCAGATCTAAGATCAATATTATACTTAATAGCATTTGTAAAAGAAGAAATGTAAATATGCATTGGATAGATCTTTGTTTCCTCAGAATGGAGAAAAACTAGAATTTTTTTCTGATACACAGCGATATTTTAAAAATCATAAGAAAAAATGAGAATTATCATGACCTAAAATATTAAAGCAAATATCAGATTATTTAACAGCTACTAAAATCCATTTTGGGGCTATTAATTTTTCTTTAGACAAAATAACATTTATATGTCCTACAGTTTCTAGAATTATGTATTGGAAGAACACAATTATTTCATAATATAATTTAACCACATACATTTTTAAAACTCTAAAATCAAATCTTGTTACATTGGTAATAACTGAATAAATTAAAGGTGATGTGTTATAAAGACGACTGCTCCATTTTTCCCCCTTCACAGAATTCAAATTGTAATCCAATGGCACCACCTGTTGTTGGGATGGCAGCATTGACCTAAATGACAAGACCACATGCTACTGAAATTAAATGTCTAAAGATAGAGCATAGGTCTTTGACAGCTGGGTAGATGACATAATGAGGCAGTTACCCGGTCATTGATTCGCTCAGATGCCACTTTGACCCTGACCTTCTGTAGAACTGCACAGGATGTTTTGAGGACCCATCATTGTATGAACACAAGACAATATATAATTAAGATTAGTCTCCCCTCATGCTTTTAAATGTAAGCCATGGAAGAAAATCATTGGTGACATTGATGTGTATTTGTAGTGTGTGTGTGTGTGTGTGTGTGTGTGTGTGTGTGTGTGTGTGTGTGTGTGTGTGTAGAAGCCAAGGGACAATATCAGGAGTCATTATCTATCACTCTCCACCTTATCTTTTGAGAATAGATCCAGCAAGCTCTGGAATCCCTGTCTCTTCACCCGCATGCACTGTGCTGGGGTTACAGGCATTTGGGTTCTGGGGATCTGACTCAGGTTCTCATTTTTTGTGGCAAGTGCTTTAATGACTAATCTATCTCCTCAACACCAACATTGATTTTAAAAAAAATACAACATATAATAAGGTTGGACTGAACATTAAAGTTCTACAGATCACATTTTGAAGCATTTATTTGTTTATTTATTGGAAACATAATGGACTGAGTAAATAACCAGTAATTATATTTTAATTAACTTTTATAAATATATATAAAGAGTATACTCTTGTATACTTATACTTTAAAAAACTAAAGAATGTCTTCATAGGCAAAGTCACTGAAGGACTTCAGAAGCAGAGCAATAAGGCTGGAGAGGTAGATAAGTCCTAAAGTGTTTGCCACTCAAGCATGAGGATCCAAGTTTAACCCAAGCTGGGTATTGTGACATAGTCTTGAGATCCCAGTATTGAAGAGACACAGACAGGATGATTCCTGTGTCTTGCTGGCCAGCCAGCCTAGTCAAATTGGTGACCCCAAGTTCCAGTCTCAGAAAACAAGAGGGATGGGTCTCACAGAGAAAGGACACTTGAGGTTGACTGTAGGACTCCATGTGTGCCTATACACATAGAAACACACACATGCACACACACACACATACACACACACACACACACACACGCACGCACGCACATGCACGCGCACGTGCATGCACATGTATGCACGCATGCACACACCACAGAGACACACTAAAAACAAAAGGCAAAGCAATAAATCAATATGTTGAATTTTCCTCAGCTGTCCTGGGAACTTATAGGATGTTGCTTTTTGAAACTGAATCATACAGCGATGACAGAATCCAGAAGAAAGTTCCACTGAAGAGGAGTTTATATCTAAAAATGTTTGCAAAGCTAACAAGAACACATTTCATCATGAGTAAGTCAGGAAACATCATAAATTCTCAGGCATAGTCAGAAAACAATTAGATAAAACTTGTATCACCTAAACATTTATTGAGATTTGAAATTCTGTGAATTGGTTAAAAGTGGGAATAAGAGAACTAAGCAGAGACTTAAAGAAAGACTCTAGAAACAACAAAGACAAAGAAATAGAAACTATGAATGAGATTGATACATGGAAGATGAAATGAATAAACACAATAAATTGTATTCTTATTTCTAAAAATGGACAGTAAATTGAGGGAAATATTAAAATTGAAATGGCTGATTTTCCCATAAATTGATGAAAATCATGAACTTTGCCATTGAAAATGTGAAAATGTCCTCTTCTTTACCTCCCTCCCTCCCTCTTCCTCCTTCCTCCCTCCCTCCTTCCCTTACTGCCTCTCTCTCTCTCTCTCTCTCTCTCTCTCTCTCTCTCTCTCTCTCTCTCTGCTTTCTGCTGCCATGAGGTTAACACCTTTGCCCTACTGTGTGTTCCCACTGTGGCATTCTGCCTCACTACAGGCCTCAAATAATGCAGCTAAGTGATCCTGGATGGAAACTTCTGAACTGGGAAACATAAATCTTCCCCCATTTATAAGTTTTTTTACTTCACAGATTTCATCGGGGTGGTAGAAAGCTAACAAAAACAACATATTTCCAACCTAAACACACGAAAGGACAGCAGTAGCCTTTGCGCCTTACTATTGCTGTCTTGAGGTGACACTAAAGTGAGCCAGGCCTATGTCCATCTGTCCAGGCTCCAATCCCAATTAGAGCTTCTTCATAATGCTGCAGAAAGTATGGCAGAGAAGGTCCAAGTGCAGAGGGCATTCATTCATCCTTTGGCAAACATGGCATTCTTTGAACAAAAGTCATGGTCAGTTCACTGAACCAGGGAGTTAATGATCACATACCTCTAGTTTTTCATGCAGTAGTCCAGCGCCAACTTTGAGCCAAGAAAATGTGGACAGTCCTGTGTTAGCTTTTCCCTGCAACAAACAAATGAATGTGAAATCAACTTAAAGAGAGAAACTGTTTTAGCTGGCTGTTTAAGAGATTTCCAGGCATGCTGACTGGTCTATTGCCCGTGACAGAATAACATCATGGTGGAATCCAGAGAAAAACCACTCACTTTATACAGGAAGGAAGGGAGGGAGGAAGAGTCTGGGGTCCTACAATCCTCTTCAAGAACACACATTGTCATGATGACCTAATGATGTCCAATTAAGCCTATTTCCTAAAGGTTCCACTACATCCCCAAAGCACCATAGGATCACCAAACACATCTAACATGTTGGCCATTGGGACATTGAAAGTACAAACTGTAGTAAGCTCCTACTCAATAGAACTAAGACACACGAGCAGAGCTGGGGAAAGACTCTCAATTAGAAAGCTAGTATTTGTTCCCGTGTGAACTGTTGCTGACTTAGCTCAAAGCTTAAAGAACATTACCTTCTGGCTGTCCAAGTCCATCCAGGTTCAGAGACTGTGCCTATCTGAAATCAGTATTCCTCCACCAGACCATGGAAGACTGTGTTACTATGCAACTCAGTTCCACATATATTTAATGCATCCCTAACCTGCCCAGAGAGAATGAGATGTGAGGGACTTATAGAGAGACAATTCCCAGAAGAAAGCACGAAAAATAGTGGGAGAGGAAGACCCTGAACACTGAAGGCTAATGAACTAACTATAGAAACTCAGAAAACAGAGCCTCGAGGGGCAGCTTAGTGGTGAAGAGCATGTACTGCAGAAGGCCAGTTTGATTCCAAGCACCCACATCAGGTAGCTAACAACCACTTATAACTCTAGATTTCGGGGGTTGTCTCTTGTTGGCAGGTACGTGCACTCACTCACATTCTTGTACCCACATACACACGTGCACAACTACCCATAATTAAAAGTAAATCTTAGAAGGAGTACAGAAGAGGTGCTAACACAGTCAAGCTATGATGTCATTTTAATTATATTGTAATCACATCAGGAGTCCTTAGGAATGCAGTGGACAACAGCAGGAAAGGCTAGAAGTGTGAGCTGGAAGGGCCTCGGCTCCCTTTTCTAGCTATCTTTGTCCTATAACAAAATACCTAAACTGAGTGGCTTATAAACAACAGAAACCTATTGCATCTGGCTGTGGAGACTGGAAAGAACAAGATCAAGGCACCGACAAATGTGGTCTAATTATTAAGGCCTGTTTCTGATTCATATGTGGCAGTAGTGTATGATTGCATGAAAAGGAAGAGCAAGTTCTTGGGTCCTCTTTCATGAGGACGCCAATCCCAAGCAGGAGAGTGCTACCCTCATTACTAAATCAATTTCCCCAAACCCCATATTCTACCATCAACATTGTGTGGGGTAGAATGTCATCAGATACATTTGGAGTAGGGAACAAATGAACACTGAGGTCACTGAACTAGCAGAGGAGAAGGTGAGAAGCCGAGAGCTGCAGGAAGCCTTTTGAGGCTGGAAAAGAAAAGGAAACTAATCTGTCTTTTTAAAAGTATAATAATAATATTTTAAATTTTTTGAAATTATAATATT
>CABHPR010153697.1:0-10842 GCA_902168415.1 Peromyscus melanophrys | reverse complement strand
ATACATGTATGTACATATTTATATACACATATATACATATTCCTCAATTCTATGTACATACATAGACATATATAGTTTAGGTGAAATTCTCACACTTGACCTGGCAATGCTCCTTCAAAGATTCAGACTAATGAGTAGTTCACCTGCAGGCTTGAGCCTTTCCAATCAGTATGTCATAAAGCCCGCAGAAATCAGCGTGCACAGCTCTGCGGCTACACCGACTCCATACCTCTTCAGCCCTCTATTTTCCTTTACTTTCTCCAGTATTACTAGAGTAATAGCTTCATGCTGTGCTCATAGCTCCCCTAGCTGACTTGCAGGGCAAAGAGGCCCATTGTAAACCCCAGCTTTTGCATTATGGTTTCAGTAATACTGGATTTTTAGATGTCAAAGACCTAGTTGCTCAGTCCTGTTTCCCCACAGAAAATCAGGCAGACTCGTCACTTCCATCCCCATTTGCATTTCAGCTCCACTTTCATCAACAGAAATGCTAGTAGTATGCTCAGGTAGAGTTATGTCTCAACTTCTTAGTTAATCTACCAAGTTCATCCATTCTGCTTCCAGAATGCTGCCTGTGGGATTTGCTACTACCTAAACTCAGCACTGATATGGCTCTAACTCAAAGCTTTTCTCCGGGACCACTGCGGTCGCTTCCCAAATGGTGTAGCAATGTCCAGACTCTTCTCCTAATTCACTGTCTGCACTCCTCCCTGCCAGGCAGCATTATAAAATACAAATATGGTCTTCTCAGCTGTTACTCAAGACTCTTCCCAAGCTCCTGGTACTTTTTAAATAAAGTTAATATTAAGAACCAAGTAATATCAAGGGAGAAGATTAAGGGGATAGGCTCTGAAATCAAACCTCTGTCTTAAAACATTTCATGCTCTGTCCTGGGTTTATATCCTGATTTTTTTTTTTCATTTATTGTGTGACCCAGGGCAAAGTACTTATCCTTGCAAGAGATCTAGTAACCTACATCACAGGGTGTGAGAGTTATGTATTGTAATATATATAAGAGCTCAGTACTGACCTGCATAGTCCTAAAGCAATAAATATTAGCTGCTGCTATTTTTATTTAAGACAGTGCCCTATATTTTTTTTTTAAGATTCTAACCCCTGTAGTGATCAGCTAGTGATGCCCTAATGAAATATTTCAGGCTAGATGGCTTATGCAGACATTATTTTCTTTTTTCCAGTTCTGGAAGCCAGATTTCTAACATTATACAGCTCTAGGCATTGTCTTAAGCAGTGGTTCTCACCCTTCCTAATGCCGCAAGCCTTTAATACAGTTCCTCATGTTGTGGTGATCCCCAACCATAAAATTATTTTTGTTGCTACTTCATAACTGTAATTTGCTACTTTTATGAATCATAATATAAATATCTGTGTTTTCTGATGATCTTAGGTGACTTCCATAAAAGGATCATTTGACCCACAAATCGGTCATGACCCACAGCTTGAGAACTACTGGCTCACAGTGAGACTTCCCTTTTGGATCATTGGTGGCTGACTGCATAATGTAGTTACATGTCTTTCTCTCTATGAATGGAGAAAGGTGAGGAAGAAGAAAGAGGAGAAAGGATAAAGAGAGAATAAGTAAATAAATATATGTATTCTGGTGTTTACTTACAGCAAATAGGATGCTCGCCCTATTGAATAAAGGCCCAATCCTATGACCTCATTGAACCTGAATTATCTACTAAAATGTCTCTTCTCCCAGTGCCTTCATGGTTAGGCTTTAGATACATAGAATTCAGAAAGAGAGACAGTTCGGTGCCTAACTTGTATCTTTCTAGTTACAGAAAAATTAGAATTTTTCCACAATATTTCATACCTAAAGGCACATATGCTATCTCATTATAAATATACACACATATATGCATATACACATGTGGTGGTATTGTGTTCCCCAAAATATTGTGTATGCTAATAAACTTATCTGGGGTCAGAGAACAGGACAGCCACAATATTAAACATGAGGATAGGCAGTGGTAGCACACGCCTTTAATCCTAGCATTCCAGAGACAGAAGTTCAAGGCCACATTGGAAACAGCCAGGCATGGTGACACACGCCTTTAATCCCAAAAAGCGAGACTTTAATCCCAGGGAGTAATGGTAGAAAGCAGAAAGGTATATAAGGCATGAGGACCAGAAACTGGAAGCATTTGGCCTGGTTAAGCATTTTGGCTGGTTAAGCATTCAGGATTCTAGCAGCAGTTCAGCTGAGACCCATTCTGGATGAGGACTCAGAGGCCTCCAGTCTGAGGAAACAAGACCAGCTGAGGATCCGGCGAGGTGAGGTAGCTGTGGCTTATTCTGTCTCTTTGACCTTCCAGTGTTCATCCCAATACCTGCCTCAGGTTTGATTTATTAATAAGAACTTTTAAGATTCATGCTACAAACACATATATAAAACGTTTCCTTTTAAAAGATTATGGTATACATACATGATGTGTGTAGAGGTGTGCATGCTACAACGTATATGTGAATCAGTTCTGTCCTTCACATGACCCATGGTTGATCATGGTTGCAGGCAAGCATTTTTACTGCTAAAACATCTTGGCAGCCCTTTCTCATTCTTTAGTCAAAATTCTCTCCAGCTTGAATTTTTCTGGTTTCCTCTGATTGAAATGAAGAAATAATTCTTTGTTCCTTTATGTTGTTTTTCTTAATCAATAGGTTGTATAAGAAGAGTATTTTCAATTTCCATTTTTACATCCAATGTTCACTATTACATATCACAACAATTTATCCCACATTATTTCTCAACATTCTTTTTCCATATGCTTTAAGTTGAAGGCAGACAATTTTTAGAATGATATAAGTTGCAAGATCTTGATTGGATGAGATCTTGAGACATTATCTAAACGCAGTCTTTAACTTACAGGTGAAGACAGCAGGGGACAGAGAGTGAACCGACATAACCAATACCACAGCTGGTGGCTTTAGAGTTTCTGCTTCCACTCTAAAGTTTATTCTGTTATGCCGCTGATTCCCTAACAGTCTTTTCCAGAACATAAACTGTTCTAGAAAGATAGTGACTCAAATGTGTTCCTTTAATGCTGAGCACACTTGCTATTCCTGGAGCATTGCAATTAAACAACTTGTTTAAATCCACTGGTTAGCAGCTAATGGTAACATTTCTTTTCTACCATATAATCACATTGGTAGGAAATGCTGGCGTAATGACGCCATACTTGAATGTGACCATGGAGGATGTGAAAGGGGTCTCATGTACTCAGTATAAAAATAGAGCTGAGCAGAGGTTAGGGTGATGCAAAGTAAAATTCATCACTTTGTTAAGATTTCTGGTTTTCCTGGAAGGCAGAGAGTGTGTGAGTAAGCTTCATCAATGATGTGAGGATGAGACCTGTATAGGATTTATTATTGTATTGCAGTGTAGATTTTTGAAAGTTTCCCTTTTATTTTAGTGTAACGAAATGTACTAACTTAGGAGATAAGGACTCCCATTGGAAAATTGTTCTTCTCATGGTCACTAGGAACAAACAGAAAGTGAAAGTGCTCCTTTCATTTGAAAGAAACTTGGGAGAAAGAGGAGGAGAGCAATTAAACAGGGTTAGAGAGTTACAATGAGCAATAGCCTTGCCACAAGATGGTATGTATTTATTAGTATAAAATTATTGAATGTGAAGATTTTGAATAAATAAAAAGTTGTATTTCTATTGTAAAAAAGTACACAATTTAAATGTTGTAGTTAAAAAATAATTAAGCCAATACATAATTTAACATTAATTCAATATTACTTGCTAAAATATGCACTGCTAATTTAAAAATGTAGAACACTGAAAATACTAGATACAGAATAAAAGAAGTGACAAGGACATTAATCAGTGTCTGGTGAGATCTGCCTCCTTTAGTACAGATGAAATTCAGAAAAATCACAGTTCAAGGTATTTTCCTTTTCTCAAAACACACTTTTTACACAAAAACTGCTAGAGAAAAAATAGGCAGCACTTTACAAGATATAGGGTTGTGCGCGGACATGTGTGTGTGTGTGTGTGTGTGTGTGTGTGTGTGTTAAAAGAAGCTGTGTCACACAGGGTGACAATGCTCCCACAAGAGCCATGGACGACTTAACAAAAACCCAAAGGCCAGGCATGGGAAACCATCTTTTGTTACTCATGGGAGTCTAAGAGACTACTCAAACAATATTGGCTATTGTTATTGCTCTGGGTTTACCTCCTAAAAATAAGACCATACTGCTGAAAACACCACACACTTCAGATGCTGGCCTGAGAAGAACTGAACTGGAACTGACTGCAAACCTCAGAGTATCAGAAGGTGCTATGCAAGTTTCCAAGGAAGAATCGCAACCAATAGCCCTATAAATAGTCCTTTAAAGCCAACACATGATAACAATGACTCACCTTGACAAGATATCCCCAATGGTGCAATAGTGGCCCTTTTATCTTGAGGGTAAACAACAGCTGAAGAATTAGACTTAAGGCTCCCTCAATAGGAGGGAATTCACACCTGGGACTGTAAACATAGCCAACTATCCATCGTTGGAGAGGTCATAGACTCTAGAAGAGAATCTATTACTGCCATTTTTGTAAAATAATTTCAAACTATATTTTAAATACTTATCCTTATACCCATAGATAAGTGTAGCTCTTCTCATCAAAGAAGCTTTTTTTTAATAGATGAAAATTAATACACAGATCCATAACTGGTCACAACAAAGAGAATAAGTGACCATAGAGTGCCCAACTACAATAGATAAATCTGCAACCAGACATGTATTCCTCATGCTTTGGGAAAATCACGGGGGGGGGGGGTGGACTGGGGTGGGGGTGGAGACAGAAGGACTATAAGGGACAGATCAGGCTGCCTGATGTTAGATGGCATTTTATAGGCACAGTGGGGAAGCTCTACCCATGTAGAGCTATGTGATATGGTTGGCTACAAAAGATCTGCATAATGGCCAGCTGGCATGATGATGGGGACCAGGGAAGTTTCACATGGTCCCACTCCTACATGAAGAGCTTTAGACAAATCAATGACTCTTGAGAGAGGGAGAATCAGTTTTCTTCAGGGACAAGTTATCCAATTCCAAGTAGTCAATTCTAAATACATGTGTTGTGGAATAATCGTTTTGTACACTGTGAAGATGTGTCACTCTGATTGGTTTAGTAAGCTGAACGCCAATAGCTAGGCAGGATTTCTAGGCACAGAGGATGCTGGGAAGAAGGGTGGAAAGCAAGCAAGATGAGCAGTACAGAGATGAGATAAAAAAGCTCCTAGGCAAAAAGTAGATTAATAAAAATAGGTTAATTTAACTTGTAAGAGCTAGTTAAAAACAAGCCTAAGCTATTGGCTGAGCTTTCATAATTAATAATAAGTCTCCATGTCATTATTGGGGAGCTGATGTCCTAACAAATCTGCACACATGTATTTAAATACAACACTAAATAGATTCATTAGAGTGTGTGTGTTACAATAATAAAGGAGTCATGGATTTGAAAGGAAGTCAAGAGGCCATGGAGGAGCTTGAAGGGGAGAGGGAGTGGTGAAAATCATTTAAATATGCTATATACTTTGTATGAGAATGGTTCCCGTAGGGTCCTGTGTTTGAATACTTAGTGCTCAATAGGTGAAAATGTACGGGAAGGATTAGGAAGTCTGGCCTTTTTAGAAGAAGTGTGTTACAGGGGAAGGTCTTTGAAGTTTCAAAGGACAAACGTCATTCCCAGTGTGCTCTCTGCTTCCTGCTTGCAGTTTGAGATATGCTGTCTCAGCTATTCCTGCTGCCATTCCTTCATTCCACCATCACAGATACTAACCCTCTGCAAGTGTAAGCCCAATTAAACACATTCTTTTTCAAGTTGCCTTGGCCATTATGCTTTATCACAGCAATAGATAAGCAACTAAGACATACAGTATTCATGTATGAAATTAAATATATATTGTTATTTGTTTTTGCTCTTCTGGGGGCCCACCACCCAGCTCCCAAATAAATCACTCATGGAGACTTATTCTTAATTATAAAAGTCTGGTCTTCGCTTGGCTTGTTTCTTTCCAGCTTTCTTAACTGATCCCCATCTACCTTTTGCCTCTGGGCTTTTTCCTTTTCTTACTCTGTATCTCTTATTTTCACTCTTACTCCATGACTGGCTATATGGCTGGGTGGCTGGCCCCTAGCATCCTCCTCTCCTTGTTCTCTTGCTCTTTTTTCTTTTCCTCCCTGATTTCTCCTTCTATTTATTCTCTCTGCCTGCCAGCCCCACCTAGCCATTCTCCTGCCTTGCTATTGGCCATTCAGCTCTTCATTAAACTATCAGGTGTTTTAGAGAGGCACAGTAACACAGCTTCACAGAGTTAAACAAATGCAACATAAAAGAATGCAACACATCTTTGTATCATTAAACAAATGTTACACAGCATAAACAAATGTAACACATCTTAAAATAATAATCTATAACAATATATATATTTAAATTAACCAAAAACATGCTTTTAAAATATAGCCTTTTCTCTCTGTATTGGTACAGAGGTAATCAAATTTATAACAACCATTTCTGTGTTATTGGAAAAAATATGGTATTGAATTATATATATTATATATTAAAAATGTATAGTTTTTAAGAGAAATTTGGATTTAAGTTACACCTTCCCTTTGAGATATGTTATGTCTTAAGAGTTGGTAAAGTTAAAATGTTGGCTTATTACAGGAAGTAAATTTAAGTTCTAACTTCCAGTATAAATAAATTTCATTCTTTTGATTGATGCTTATCTTATTATAAGACTTTATGCATCTGTACTTTAAGAAAAAAATAATTTTCTGTAATTGTAAGGATAACAATCATGATCATAGGGAGTTATAGATGAATGTACTGTGAAATTTCACAAGTTATTGTTAGTTTAGACTGTAATAACTGAAGAAAGTTTTATACAAAATAACAAGAATATTCCACTTTACAAAATAGCTAAGATTCAATATATAAGAATAGGAGTGGTGGTGCACGCCTTTAATCCCCAGCACTCGGGAGGCAGAGGCAGGCGGATCTCTGTGAGTTCGAGGCCAGCCTGGGCTACCAAGTGAGCTCCAGGAAAGGTGCAAAACTACACAGAGAAACCCTGTCTTGAAAAATCAAAAAAAAAAAAAAAACAAAAAAAAACAAAACAAAAAAAAAGAATAGGATAAAGGAAACTCTAGGGCCAACAAGACAGCACAGTGGATTAATGAGTTTGCTGTCCAGCCTGAAACCTTCAACACATGGCTGAATGAGAGAACCTATTACTACAAGTTTTCCTCTTACCTCTACGAGTGTATCAGTGTGCATGAACCCATGAGTTCCTGTGTGTGTACATGCATACACATACAAGTAAATGAATGTAATTTTTTTTAAAAAACGAGGATGAAAGGAATCCGAAAGACTATTTTTTAAAAGTTATGAAGGCCATGGCCACAACAGGCATTTTTAGCCATCCCCTAGTACTACAGGGAAGAATGCTTAAGTAAGGGAAGAATTATAAATTAGAATGCCTTTTTTTTTCAAACTGGGTGATTTTAAATAAGAGTTTATTTATCTTAACTAGCTAGTACAAGAGCAATGTTTTTTTTAAAAAAAAAAATAACTACATATTTTGAAATCAGCGAGCTATGCAACTTGAATTTATCATTCAAGAGCAAATTGCCTAAAATTTGAGTCAAAAAGTACGTAAACATCAGCGTTGCATCAAATTCCCACAAAAAGTCTTAAGTAATAAAACATGCCTTGTTTTCTGTCCCTTTCCATGTGCCGGAAAGTATCTGAATCCTTCACACACATCTTTCTTTTATCCCTTACAGCATGTGAACTGTATGGTAATGCCTCGTTTAGGGAAAACAAGGCAAAGTGGAGTGAAGCTAATTTGATAATCATCACAGAAGAGTCCCGGGTTTTCATGACTCAGAATCCGAGTCAAATAACTATGAAATACTTCACCCCCGAAGCAAACAAAAAAAGAACCCAAACCGCACAAACTTTTAAAATGCACTATTTGCCCTCTCCATTTATACGGCAAAGCCAACCAATGAAAATAATCTTTTTTAAATGTCACAAATAATTTATACTAAATTTCACGGAATGCTAATCCTTTAATGAATCCCTGGTCTTTAATCTCAAGAGCTGCCAACACATGTGTCTCAAAACATGGGAGATGAAATCTGTGCCATCTACAGTCAGCTTACTTTAGGTCAGCTTACTTCCAGCTAGCTCTGTGATGTGCGTTACACCCGTAGTTACTTTTAATACACGAATGCATTTACAGGTGTAACCAGGTAATGAGTTGGTTGGATTTTGCATGGTTTATCAAGGGACAGTGGAGGGCAGCTTGCAAGTCAAGGACATAGCTATCAGATTATAATTCTAGTTTTGTGAATTATTCCAGATTTTAAGGGCCAGGTAGTAGAGCGACGGCCTCAAAGCCTGCTACAAAAAGTAGAGCAGAGCCCAGGAGAGGAGGGGCTCTCTCATTCCCCTGGCAGGGCAGGGCAAAAGCCAACAGTCCAACCACCCCGAATCCGTACAGTTCCCAAAGTTGGCCGAAGACTCCCAGCTCTTCCGAAGTTCTACCGAGTCCTGCTTCTGGGGAAGCGATTCCCCGGTACTCCGCGGGGGGCGGAGCTAAAGGAAGTCGGAAGTCCGGCCACTTCCGGTACGGGAAACTCTAGGTTGCGGCTTCGCCGGGCTTGACAGGCGCGGTCTGTGCCGGCGGCGTGAGTCCCTCATCTCGCCCTGCCTCCGGGTCGCCGTTCCGCCGCCCCTTTCTCGACTCTCCCCTTCCCTATGTTCCGGGGCCGGAGTCCGGGAAGCAAAGACCCTCTTGCCCAGTCCCCATCATGTCTGAAGTGACCAAAGAGCTGCTGGAGCTGGTTTGGGGCACCAAGAGCAGCCCCGGGCTGTCGGACACCATCTTCTGCCGCTGGACGCAAGGTACCGGGACAGGGCTCACCGTTCCAGCCGCTCTGCCAGGGCTCTGGGAGTCGGCCGGGACGCCCCGCTCGCTTCCAGTACCCCCGCTCCACCACCTCGGGTACCTGGCGCTTGGCCCCAGTGCCCTTTTCTACCAGTACCCGTGCTTGGTCCCAGTTCCCCCGCTCTGGGCACTTGGGCACCCACGTTCTGTCCCGGTAGCCCAGCTTGGTCTCAGTACCTCAGCTCCAGCTCTTCTGGTACCCTCACTCTTTCCCTGTGTTCTGGCTTGGTACCCCAGCTTCAGTCCCTCTAGTACCCGCGCTCTTTTCTTATGCCGGCCCTTGGTCCCAGTAACCCAGCCTCGACCCCTCCGCTCCCCGCACTCTGTCCCTGTACCGGCGTTTGGTCCTAGCACCACAGCTCCAGTCCCTGGGGTACCCGCACTCTTTCCCTGTATCAGAGCTTGATCCCTGTACCCCTGCTCTGGCCCCCTCGGGACTCCGCACTCAGTTCTGGTACCCGGACTTGATTACAGTAACCTGGCTTCTGCACCTCAAGTACCCCCCCCCCCCCCCCTAGGCCCGGTTGCCTCAGCTCTGGCCTGTCGGATACCCCGAGCTCGGTTCTAGTACCCATGCCCTTCCTAATGCGCGATCCTTTAATATAGTTCTTCATGATGTGATGATCCCCAACCATAGAAGTATTTCGTTGCTACTTCATAACTGTAGTTTTGTTACTGTTATGAATCGTAATGTAAATATGCGCTATGCAGGATATCTGATATGCAAACCCCACCCCCACCCCACCTCACCCCACCCTCCGGGGCCCGGGGGTCGAGACCCACAGGTTGAGAACAGCTCTCTAAATGTCTGTTAATGGGGAAAATTTGGATAGGAGGATGTTTACCAAAGAGCCCAAGGTGCCTCTGCAGCTCTGGGCTGACTTGCTGCAGGGGTGGAGGGGTGAGGGGCCCTGGTGGACTGCAATGTGTGACGCCTAAAGGGTCAGGATCTTTACACCTCCCATCTCCAAGTCAGTTTTATGTTATCAGTGTTTGGTTTTTTTTTGGGGGGGGGGCGGGGTGAGGTCAGGTAGTGATCTAAGTGACTAATGCCAGAAAGCAGTTCTGTGTTGTAATTTTGTAGTTAGGTGTGGTGCTCTGAATGGAAACATAGTGTTGCTCGCTACAAATTGTTACTTGGCCTCAAGTATCCCTGGTTTTGAGGTGGTGTCTGTCTGATATTATTTGTTGCATTTTAAAAGGAATGTGGATCACAGCACTTCCTCTGCCAGTCTAATGGTGCTCAGAATTAATTACTCTTAGAGGCCATTGCTAAATGTTGCTGTGGTGGTCATTTGGGATTATGGAAGTAGGCACAGGGCACATTAGTAAGGCGGCTTGATTTTTGTGGTCGATAACTGCATTGAATTGACAACTGCAACCTCAGCCTTCTGAAAATAAGATACAGGTGTAAAATGGTTAGTGTAAAACAAAGTTATATCTAGAGAGAGTCCATTTACAAAAGTACTTTAGCCAACTAACTTTGCTTGTTAAAATAAGCCAATGGAGTAGCACATAGTTGTTCATTTTTTGTTGATACGACTGTTTTAATTAATTCTTTGGAAAACCCTTTCACTTCAAGAAGTATATGTTTTTTGTTTTTTTGGTTTTTTTTAGCAATCCTTATATAAAGATTTACTTAATTTTTTTTTTACTTAAAAAATATATGTATGAATGCTTTGCTTCCATGTATGCTCATGCACACACGCGTGCTTTGTGCCCGAAGAGGCCCACAGAGGGCATTGGATTCCCTGGAACCAAAGTTATGGATGGCTGTGAGCCTGAATATGGATGCTGGGAATTGAACCCAGGTGTACTTCACAAGCAATTAGTGCTTTTAGCCACTGTGCCATCTCTCCA
>CABHPR010153696.1:53761-74811 GCA_902168415.1 Peromyscus melanophrys | reverse complement strand
TATATATATATATATATATATATATATATATATATATATATATATATGTGATTGTGCTGTGATTTGACAGCTCTCCATTGAGATACCAAGGTCCCCATGTTCTTTGTCTGATACACTGTGCTGAAGCAAATCATGTGATATGAAACTTCCTGCCACTTCCATTAAGGTTATCAAATGTCACATTTCTCCTTTGTTCTGACATTTTGATCTAGAGACTCCTTATGGAAATTCAGCCCATTGGAAGAGCCTCCTCTCACCATCACTCTCGTGGTTGTCTGTCTGTCTCTCTCCCTCCCTCACTCTCATCTTAATTTTCACACTTATTATGCTCTCCTCCGGGCTTTAAAAAAACAGCTGCTCTTCTTCTTGTCTAAGACCCCACCATGTTTATTATTTCTGCCTAATATTTTCTCTCCCATCTCAGGGCCCCATCATAACCTTGAAGCCTTTTCATTCTAATAAACCTTATTAAAATAAATTATATGTCTGCTTCCTTTCTGGACCAACCTCTTACTGTTACCTTGTTTTAACATTTTACTTGTTAACAGGAGAAGTAAACAAGCTGATACATATACTTCAGTGATAATTGTAAAGAATTGCTGGGGACTTATTATGAGATAGCATCACAGTAACCCCACTCCCAAGGTCTTGCACATAGAAAGCCCTGAACCTTTTTATGTACCTTACCTCCAAGAACATCACTGGAATTTCTTGGAGAATAATATCCTCCAGCTCTATAGTGGAATGTACACAGAACATTCTCATGACAAAGGCATGATCTCAAAGAGAAAAGATTTATTAAGGCTTTCTGCATAAAAGGTCAGTCTGCCCTATAGGGTTCCTTGCAGTCTTTCTGTTTTTCTTATGAGAAAAGCTGTATCTCTGTACAAGTACCTACAAAGATCAAAACTCAGTCCAGACACACAGGCTGCCCAGAAGACTAAGAACACATCATGAGGTTACATAGGACTTCTTTCCTGCTCTAGATTATCATCATGTGAGGGGACTTCATTCAGTAACAGTTGATTCTAATCAAAGTGGTTGAAAACACAGACAGCTCTAAGAAGATCTTGGGGAAACTAAAGTCTTTAAAGAAGATAGAAAGAAAACTAGAGAAATTGGGAGATTGGCATCAGAAAATCTCACACACAGTCTAATGATGAGTCAAGCTAACACAAAACCCTACATCTTCAATTCCTAGTAGGTGATGAAACTCTACCAGCTTTCAATCAAATAGTCATGCCAAGAGACAAGTAAAACAGTCTGAAGAGACAGAGTAATAAATCAGACTGAGATATGGTAAAGAAGTTGGAGTAATCTCACAAAATTGAGAGATTAATTGGGTTAACTCTTGTAGATGGAGTGAAGACATGCAAGAATAGACAATTAAGACTATAACGTGATATCATGAATACTAAAGAAATGAATGCCAGATACTGCTCCTGAGACCCAATCCAATCCCCACAGTCTCATCCCTAGTTCTGTAGCAAGGAACATGCTGTGGTCTCCATTTCCTTTCTGACTCCATCCTCATAAGATCACAAAGATCTTTTCCCCCAACCTTCCTTCCTCTAACTCATCCCATCATCCCAGCCTCAAATACCATCAGACATTCACTGGGAACACACCACCTAAGCAAAACAGGGCAACAGGTAAGCTAACTGAAGACCACACCTCCTCCCCTGCAAATCTAATTCCCAGTCTCATCCCCAGTGCTATAACAGTTACAACACAGTAATCTGAGTTTGGGGCTATTGTAGGTCTATGTGGTGATTCTTGATTATCTTTGTTGGGTGGGTGTTTTTTCCCTTAGTTTCTTGTGCCTTAGTTTCACTTTTTAGATATTTGGAGAGTGTAATGGTTCTATGTTTCCTGTTTTACTGGCCTACTCACATTCCCTGTGGAGTCCACAGCCCATCCCCTCCTAACCTCTCTCCACTGACTTAGTCACTTTATCCCTCTCCCCAACTCCAGCAGGTACCTCATGCTAATCCAAAAACCCTGTCTTACACAAAACCAAGTACATGGCCCGAAGACCTTCTTTTCTCTCTATTACCCAAGATCCAATACCCCAGTCTTATCTCAAGCACAGGAACACCACACCAGCTACAGCTTTCCTTCTCCTTTGCCCACATCTCCTGTGGATCCCACAGTCCATCTCCTTTTAAACTTCCGAGTGACTCAGTCACTTTTTCCCAGTCTCCAGCCCCAGCCGGCACCCCCCTGGTAATGCCAGGATCACCCTTCCCAGGGCAACAAGTAGGTTGAAGGCAGACTCATACCTTCCCTACTGCTCTCCAGATCCAATACCCCCAGGCTAGTCCCCAGTTGTGTAACAGGAAATCTGCTGCAGTCTGACCTTCATCTTTAACCTCATCCCCAACAGATCACAAAGGCCTTCTCTCCCAACCTTCATTCCCTCACCTCATCTCAGTACCCCAGCCTCCAATTCCAGCAGACATTCCCTGTGAACATACTAGATGAACAGGCCAGTAAAACAGGCAACACAATCATCATGCTCTCCAAAAATATAAAAACTGAAACCAAGGCACAAGAAACCAAGGGACAAAACACCCACTCAACAAAGACAAATCCAGAATAGCCAACTATATAAAGACTATAGAGCTCCTTAAAGAAAAAATGAGTAAATCTGTAAATGAGTAAAAGAAAGTCAAGAAAACACAAACAATTGAAAGAAACTGTTCAGGATCTGAAAATGGAAATAGAAGCAAATAAGAAAACACAAACTGAGGAATTCTGGAAATGAAAAATTTAGAAATTCAAACAGGAAATACAGAGGCAAGCTTCACCAATAGAATACAAAGGATGAAAGAGAGAATCTCAGGCACTGAAGATACTATAAAAGAAATGTATTAATCAATCAAATAAAAAGTTAAATCTAAAAATTTCCTGACACAAAACATCTGGGAAATCTAGAACTCTATGAAATGACCAAATCTAAGAATAACAGGAATAAAGGAAGGAGAAAAATCCCATCTCAGAGGCCCAGAAAATATTTTCAACAAAATCATAGAAGAAAAATTTTCTAACCTGAAGAAGAAGCCTATAAAAGTATGGGAAGCATACAGAACACAAAACAGAAACAGAAAAGGAAGACCCCTCACCACATAAAAATCAAAACATTAAACATATAGAACAAAGAAAAATATTAAAAGCTATAGGAGAAAAGGACCAAGTAACATATAACGGCAGAGTTATTAGAACTATACCTGACTTTAGTTTTTTTTTAAACTCTTCAGGGACCAAGACCCAGTTCCTAAACAAATACACGGAGACTTATTCTAACTTATGAATGCCTGGCCTTAGCTTAATTTAGTTCTCGCCAACTTTTCTTAACTTGAACCATCAATCTATCTTTTGCCTCTGGGCTTTTACCTTTCTCTATTCTGTATTCTTTCTTTCCTTCTTACTCTATGGCTGGTTATGTGGTTGGGTGGCTGGCCCCTGATATCCTTCTGTCCTCCTTTTCTCACTTCCTCCTCTTCTCATTCTTCTCCTCTTGAGTCTAGATTTCTCTTCCCATTTATTCTCTCTGCTTGGCAACCCCACCTATTTCTCTCTCCTGCTTAGCTTGGCCATTCAGCTCTTTATTAGACAAATTAGGTGTTTTAGGCGCAGACAAAGTAACACAGCTTTACAGAGTTAAACAAATGCAACATAAAAGAATGCAACACAATTTTGCATCATTAAACCAATATTCCACAGCATAAACATATGTAACACCACGTATGAAGCTAACATTTCACAACACCTGACTTCTCAAGAGAGACTCTAAAAGACAGAAGGGCCAGGACAGATTGTAGGACACCACATGCTAGCCCAGATTATTATACCCAGCAAAATGTTTAATCACAATATGTGGGGAAAACAAGATATCACATGATAAAGCCAAATTTAAACACTATCTGTCTACAAATCCTGCCCTACAGAAGCTACTAGGGGGAAAACTCCAAATGAAGGAGGTTAACTACACCCATAAAAACACAGAAAATAAATAATCTCACATCATGAAAATCAAAAGAAGGTAAACACACACACACACACACACACACACACACACACACACACACACATATCAGTACAACTACCACCACCAACAACAACAACAAAGTAACAGAAATCAACAATCATTAGTCATTGATATCGTTCAATACCAATGGTCCCAATTTCCAAATAAAAAGTCACAGATTAACAGAATGGATATGAAATCATGATCCATCCCTCTGCTGCATAAGGACATACTTTAAAAACCTGTATTAAACCAAATTTGAAAATATGTAAGAAATGGATAATTTTCTCAATAGATACCATTTACCAAACTTAAATCAAGAACAGATAAACAATATACATAGAACTTTTATACTGAAATAAAAGTAGTCATCTCTCAACCAAAAGAAGCTCAGAGCCAAATGGTTTCAGTGCAGAATTGTATAAGACTTTAGTTAGAATTAATGATAATACTCTCAAATTATTCCACAAAAGAGAAACAAAAGGAACATTTCCCAATTCATTTTATAAGGCCACAGTTACCCTGATACCCAAAACGACATAAAAACTCAACAAAGAAAGAGAATTACAGACCAATTTCCATTATGAACATAGATGCAAAAATATTCAATAAAATCCTTGTAAACCGAATTCAAGAACACATCAAAAAGATCATCAAGCATTATAAAGTGTGCTTCAGCCAGTGATGCAAGGGTGGTACAACATCTGCAAATCCATACATAAAACCCACCATGTAAACAAATTGAAAGACAAAAACCACATGATCATCTCATCAGAATCAGAAAGGGCCTTAGACAAAATCCAGCATCCCTTCATGATAAAAGTCCTGAAGAGATAATGGATAAAAGGGACATACATAACTAGGCAGTTAAAGCTAGCCTATAGCCAACATAAAATGAAATAGATTGAAACTCAAAGAAATTCCTCTAAAATGAGGAACAAGACAAGGTTGTCCACTCTATACAGCTATTCAATAGAATAGTGAATATTGAATTCAATATTGAATCCTTAGCTAGAGCAATGAGACAACTGAAGGAGATCAAGGGACTACAAATTGGAAACAAAGAAGCCAAAGTATGTTTAATTTCAGATGATAAGATAGTATACATAAATGACCCTGAAATTTCCACCAGTGAATTCCCACAGGTGAAAAACACTTTCATCAAAGTAGCTGGATACAAGGTTAACTCAAAAATATCATATACAAATGACTAACAGACTGAGAAAGAAATCAGGAAACAACACATTTTGCAATAGCCTCAAATAAAATACCTTGGGGTAACTCCAATCTAGCAACTGAAAGGCTTATATGATTAAAAACAAACAAACAACAACAACAAAAAAAACCCTCAAGTCTTTGAAGTAAAAAATTGAAGACAGTACCAGAGGATGGAAAGATCTCCACTGCTCATGCATCAGTAAGATTAACACAGAGTAAAAATGGCCATCCTACTAAAAGCAATCTGCAGATTGAATGCATTCTCATCAAAATTTTAACACAGTTCTTCAAAGACTGTGAAAGGACAATTCTCAACTTCATATAAAAAAAAAACAAGATAACTGAAACAATTCTGAATAACTAAAAACTACTAAAGTCTCACTATTCCCAATTTCAAGTTGTACTACAGGGCTATAGTAATAAAAACCACATGGTATTTAGTATAAAAACAGACAAATTATTCCCCAGGGAGACCTTGCCTTAGGGGAGGTGGGAATGGGGGGTGGATTGGGGTGGAGGCTGGGGGTGGGAGGAAGGAGGACAGGGGAATCCGAGGCTGATATGTAAAATTAAATTAATTATAAAAGAAAAGAAAAAAATCTTGTATCCCCCTCCCCCCCAAAAAAACAGACAAATTAATCAATAGAATAGAACTGAAGACCTAGACATAAATGCACACACATATGGATACCTGATTTTTGATAAAGAAACAATAATACACACTGGGGGAAAAAAGACAACAACTTCAACAAATGGTGATGGTCAAACTGGGTATCTGCATGTAGAAGAATGAAAATAGATCTTTATTTATCATCCTGCACAAAACTCAGGTGCAAGTGGATCAAAACCTCAATGTAAAAGTCGGATACATTGACCCTTATAGAAGAAAAAGTAGAAAATAGCCTTGAACACATTGGCACAGAAGATGACTTTTTGAACAGAAAAGTAGAACAAAATCAAGTGCAGGCACTAAATTCAACAATAAACAGGAATTCATGAAACTGAAAAGCTTCTTTAAGTCAAAGGGCACTGGCAGTATACAGAATGCAAAAATATTTTTACCAAGTCCACATCGAATAAAGGACTAATATCCAAAATATATGAAGAACTCAAGAAACTAGATATAAAAAATTATAATCCAATTAAAAATAGAGTACAGATCTAAACAGAATTCTCAATAGAGAAATCTCAAGTGGCTGGGAAACTTAAAAGAACAATACTCAACTTCACATGGAAAAACAAAAAAACATAGGATAGCTAAAACGATCCTGTACAATTAAAGAACTTCTGGAGCACTGTCCCTGATTTCAAGCTCTACTACAGAGTTATAGTAATAAAAAAAATAGCTATCGGTATAAAACCAGACAGGATAATCAATGGAGCCAAATTGAAGACCCAGAAATAAATACACATACCTATGGACACCTGATTTTTGATAAAGAAGCCAGAAATATACAATGAAAAGAATAAAGCATCTTCAACAAATAGTGCTGGTCTAACTGGATGTCAGCATGTAGATGAATGCAAATAGATTCATATCTACCACCCTGCACAAAACTCAAGTTCAAGTGGATCAAAGACCTCAACATAAAACCAGATACACTGGACCTGATAGAAGAGAAAATGGGGACTAGCTTTGAATGCATTGGCATAGGAGATAACTTCCTGAACAGAATACCAATCACACAGGCACTAAAATGAACAATTAATAAATGGGACCTCATGAAACTGAAGATTCTGTAAGGCAAAGGACGCTGTCAAAAGGATGAAATGGCAGCCTACAGAATTGGGAAAGATCTTTACCAATCCCACATCTGACAGAGGGCTGATTTCCAAAATATATAAAGTACTCAAGAAACTGGACATCAACAAACCAAATAATTCAATTAAAAATGGGGTTCAGATCTAAACAGAGAATTCTCAATGTGACAATCTCATATAGCAGAGAAACACTTAAAGAAATATTCAATATCCTTAGCCATCAGAGAACTGCAAATCAAAATTACTCTGAGATTCCATCTTACACCTGTCAGAATGGCTAAGATCAAAAACACAAGTGACAAGTCATGCTTGCAAAAATGTGGGACAAGAGGAACACTTCTCCATTTGTGGTGGGAGTGCAAACTTGTACAGTCACTTTGGAAATCAATATGCCAGAAATCTCAGAAAATTGGGAATTGGCTTACCTCAAGACCCAGCTATATCACTCTTGGGCATATACCCAAAGGATGCTCTACCATACCACAACAACATCTGCTCAACTATGTTCACAGCAACTTCATTCATAATAGCCAGAAACTGGAAAAAAATCTAGACGTCCATCAGCCAAAGAATAGATAAAGAAAATGTGGCACACTTACACAAAGGAGTATTACTCGACTCTTAAAAACAATGGCATCATGAAATTTGCCTGCAAATGGATGACACTAGAAAAAAATCAATCTGAGTGAGGTAACCCATACCCAAAAAGACAAATATGGTATATTCTCACTTAAAGGTGGATATTAGTTATAAAGAAAAGGATAACCATGCTACAATCCACAGACCCAAAGAAGCTTAACAAGGAAAGGTCAAGGGGGAACACATGAATCTCACTGTGAAGGGGAAATAGAATAGACATCACAAGTGGATGGAGAGGGGAAGATCTGGATTGGGGAGTGGCATGTGAACAGGAGGGATCAGGTGGGGAGAGGATGGAGGGAGAGAATACTGGGAAACACAACTGGAATCAGGGGCATCTCTGGGATGAACTAGAAACCTAGTGCAATGGAAACTTTTGGGAATCTATGAGAATGTCCTGAGCTAAGACTCCTAGCAATGGAAGATACAGAGCCTGAACTTGCCAATTTCTGTAACAAGACAAGACTTTCAATGGAGGAAATGGAACCCCAACCCAATCATATAACTTTTGACCTACAATTTGCCGTGCCTACAAGATATGTGCGGGTAGAGGTGGCACAGAAATAATGGGAGTGGCCAACCAATGACTGGTCAAGCCTGAGACTCATATCATGAGAGGTAACCCACCACTGACACTGCCTGGAGGGCCAGGACCCAGAGGCTGGACAGCCCAGAGACCTAGGATATAACCAAACATGACTGGCAAATAAAAAGCAAAGAAATGATTCCTAATGATATTCTGCTATAGGCATAGATCATTGCCTAGCCCAATTGTCATCAGAGAGGCTTCACCCAGAAACTCATGGAAACAGATGCAGAGATCCACAGCCAAACATGAGGTGGACCTCGGGTAATCTTATAGAAGAGGGTGAGGAAGGATTATGAAAGCCAGAAGGGCCAAGGACATCACACACACACACACACACACACACAAAAAAAAAAAAAAAAAAAAAAAAACAAAAAAAAAAAAAACCATAGAATCAATTAACTTGGCCTTATGGGGCTCACAGAGACTGAACCTCCAATCAGAGAGCTTGCATCCATATACATGTGTAGCTTGGTTTTCTTGTGGGACTTCTAATAGTGGGAGCAGGGGCTGTCTATGATTCTGTTACCTGCATTTGAGACCTTTTCCTCCTACTGAGTGAGCTTTCCAGCCTTACCAAGAGAGGAGGTACCTAGTCTTACTGCAACTTGATATGCCATGGCTGGCTGATGTACATGGGAGGCCTGCACTTTTCTGAAGAGAAAGGAGTAGGTATGTATGTGGGGAAGAATGGAGGTTGTAGAGAAGGACTGGAAGGAGAGGGGGGAGGGAGGGAAAATTGTGATAGGGCTGGGAAAAATTAATTAATTATTTAAAAATAAATTATTATTATTTTTTTTAATTTCAACATCCTTAGCCACCAGAGAAATGCAAATCAAAACTGCTTTGAGATTCCATCTTATATCTGCCAGAATGGCTAAGATCAAAATACAAGTGACAGCTCATGCTTGCGAGGATGTGGAGAAAGGGAAACATTCCGCCATTGCTGGTGGGAGTGCAACCTTGCACAGCAACTATGGAAATTGATATGATGGTTCTCCTGATAGTTGGGAATAGATCTATCTTCCTCAAAATCCAGCTATACCACTCTTGGGCATATACCCAGAGGACACTCCATCCTACTGTAAGAACACTTGTTCAACTATATTCATTGCTGCTTTATTTATAATAGCCAGAAAATAGAAACTACTTATATGTCACTCAACAGAAAAACAAAGAAAGAAAATGACATCATGAAATTTGTAGGCAAATAGATAAAGTTAGAAAAAGATCATCCTGTGTGAGATAACCCAGAAAGATAAATATGATATATATTCACTTATAAGTGGATATTAGCTGTTAATTAAATGATAATCAACCTACAATCCATAGACCGGGAGAGTCTAGGTATAGAGGAGGGTCTGGGGGGGGGTGGCACATAAATCTCCCTGGGAGAGAGAAATAGGAGAGATTCTATAATTGGAGTGGGGAGGATGGGAAGAATAAGAGGATCAGGTGGGGAGGGGGAGGACAGACATGAATGAGGGAAAGAATGCCTGGAGAGACAACTGGAATTGAGGGGCTTGTGAGGGATGGTATGGAAACCTAGTGTAGTGGAAACTCACTAAAATACATGAAGGCAATCCTAATGACTTCTCCTAATAATGGGGAAGACAGTCCCAACTGTTCATCTCTTGTCACCAGAGCTGTCTTCCAATACCAGGACTGCATTGCATTCAGTTGAGCTGTTATCCAAGAGGGTCCCATGGAAATCCACAAATAACAAAAGCTGTTGCTGAGACAATGGGTTGCACTCTGCAAACTGACAGTGGGGCTCCATTGCTGAGGACAATACCCACAGAACTCTTTGATCATGGAATAATTGAGGTGCTTCCCACATGGAGCCTTCACCTCTAAGTTCTAGTATCTTTGTTGCAGGAAGATACTCTGCAGGTTACCAAAAGAGAAACATAAACACCAATCCAGTCATGAAAACTCTGACCTACAATCTGTCCTGCCTGCAAGATATGCTACAGCAGTGGCTCTCAACCTTTCTAATGCTGTAACCCTTTAATGCAATTCCTTATGTTGTGGTGACCCCCAACCATAACGTAATTGTTGTTACTACTTCATAACTGTGATTTTGCTACTGTTAGGAATCTTAATGTGGATATCTGTGTTTTCTGATGGTCTTAGGTGACCCCTGTGAAAGGTCTTTCAAGTCCCAAAGGGATCATGACTCACATGTTGAGAACTGACGTGCTAAGGAAATGGTGGCACAGAACTTGTGAGAGTAGCCAACCAATGTCTGATTTCACTTAAGGCCCACTCCAAGAGACTGAACCCACACCTAACACTGCTTGGGGTGACCAAGTACCAGAGACTAGATATCCCATAGACCTAGGGTAAAAGCAAACACTACTGATCTAATATATATCTCCTAATGATATATATATCCTAATGATATATATATCCTAATGATATATATATCCTAAGGATATATATATATATCCTAATGATATATATATATATATATATCCTAATGATATTTTGCTACTCATAGATGAGTACCTTATGTAGGCATCATCAGAGAAGCTTCCTCCTGCAGCTAAAAGGAACAGATGCAGAGACTCAGATATTACATGAATGATCTCCATGTAATGTCAACAATGCCAGACATTACATGGAGAGAGAATCCTTATAACGTAAAGCTCAAAATGGCAGGTCTTCATCAAATCCTTCCACTCAGAGTTCAGGGAACCCAAAATAGAGATTTTTAAAAAGTCATCAAGCAATAATTTGCAGTGAGCCATAACAAACAACAAAATACAAGAAGAGAAAAATAATACAATTTCTAGCATTTCTTTATTATAGCATTTAAAAATCTCCCATTTTTTCAACAAAATAACTGAGACTTACAAAGAATCAGGAACTGATAGCTTATAAACAAAGATATAAAGCAAAAGAAGCAGTCAGTGGAGGGGGCTGCTGAGTAAAAACAGACATTGTTCTCCTAACACAAAGAGTTCAAGGCAAGTCGTTTTAACAAGCTCAGGGGTAGGAGAACTTTATTGAAATACTGAAGGTAGACATGACAATTCCAGCATAACAGATAGGCCATATTAAGAAAGAGGAAGAATTTATGAAAAGGTAATACCATAAAATTCTTGAGATGAAAAGTACAGTAACTCAAGTTAACACTTCACCAGAAGGGCCCAATAGCAGATTTAAACAGAAAGAACAAAAAAATTCCATGAAGAAAGATTAGTTCAAACTATCCAGTCTGAGGAACAAAAGACAAAAGGATTGAAGATAATAAACAAAGCCCCAAAGACTTGTAGACACTCTCCATAAACGCCCATCAAAATACAGTAGTAAAGATGGCAGAAAAAAAAGAGGAGCCAGAAAAAGTACTTGAAGAAATAAGGGCCCAAGCTGCCCCCATTTTTGATGAAACTGGTAATATTTCAAAAGACTTCAATTTAAGTTAGCTCAGAGAGCTCCATGAGGAGCCCTGTTATAATCGGTTAATTTTAAAAAATCAAAGGAAAGGACAAACCATTTAAAAAGCCAAAGAGATCAACTATGCTTGTGGTATACATTCCCTCTAAGACTGGCAACTGACCAAGGCCATGGGAAACAAATTCTGTAAGGATACAGCACATCAAAAAGATGGTGTCAACGTTTCTTGGTCTGTAACTTGTGTGTTTCCTTTCTTACTTTGAAAACAATTACATAATATCTGATTATAAATCTATATTGATAATGATAAGTGGTAATGACAAAATGATAGCAATGTCGTAAATTAGCTAGGCCTGATATACCATATACGATATTGTGTGTTCTTGAAATCAAGTTGTTATTAATCCAAATGATCTTTATAAACTAAAATATTAAATGACTAAGCTAAGTTGGGAGAATGACTTTTGCAGGAAGCTCAACAGAAAGAGACAAGTGTTTGCCAGTCTCTTTAGTCCATGTAATTTTGATGAGAAGAATCTTTGAAAGAGGAAATTGAACCTAGGTGATATAATTCAAATCCCAGGTATAAGCTATGTTTTACAAGAGTCTGGTTTAAATGATAAGGTCTTTAGTCATCAGCTTGTTTACTTCTTCTTCCTCTATTCCAAATAAAATCCTGATATGTCATTATCAACTATCCCTGGATCTTAAGGTTTCAACTCTTTTGCTGTAATAGTAAATTTTTCTTTGCAGACATATTTTTTTAAATCAATAACGATGATTTAAAATTAAATAAACCAAGAAATTAATGGTAACACATAGAGCGAACATTAAAGCATATTCAGAAAGTAACATGAAGAATTATAAGTGAACTAAATTGGCATACTACAAATAGTGAGAAAAAAAGGAAGGAGTGCAGGAACTAAGATATAAAGATATTTGCTATGCAGATATCTGTAAGATAGTAGAGTCCACCCTCATATGTAGCTACATTAAATTAAAGGAACGAAGTTATTGCTCAGAAGTAGAGATTAAAATCCTAATTATAAAATTACAATTGAGGAGCAGGCAGCCAGCAAGAGCATCATTTTAAATTCAAAACACAATATGTTGAAATTGAAAGAAGAGGGAAAAAATGTTCCATGCAAAAGCAGTCAAAGAAACATGAGTGGCTATTAGATTTTAACATGCATTCAAATGTTCAAAAAGTAGAGAGTGACATAATATAGTTAAAAATGTCCTAATTCAACTAGACACATCTCTGCAAACATAAGCACCTTCAGAATTCCAAACCAAAGGAAGCAGCGGAAAGATCTAAAACAAAGAAATAGGTAATAGAAACAGTCAATAAAAGATGGGATTCTCAAATCCCCCTCAATTGGTCACAAAATCTAGACAAAGAAAAATTAGAAGTTTTTGATATATAATCATTCCAACAATACAATAAGCAAATCAGAATAAGTGATTATCTTATAGCACATTGTTCTCTCACGGCCTTGGGAATTCTCTAAAATATACCATATTAGGCCACAAGAGTAGCATTGATAATGTAATAAAGAGTTTAAGTTATACAGACTATATTGAGCAAAGAAAATTAACTACCATTAACACCAAAAATGAGGGGAATCACACATGCACGTGCACATGCATACACACACACACACACACACACACACACACACACACACACACACACATTTCAATGCACTCCTAAATAACTACTGAGTGAAAAACATTAAAATGAGAATAGCAAAACAAACAAAAATGATAACACTTTTGTCTCAGTTGGGTTTCTACTGTTTTGACAACACACCATGGCCAAAAGCCTCATGAGGGAGGAATGGGTTTATTTCAGCTTATACTTCCAGGGAAGTCTGCAGCACAGGAATCTGTAGTCAGGAATTGGTGCAGAGGCCATGAAGAAGGACTTGCTCCTCATGACCTACTCTTTTCTCTTTTACAGCATTCCTACCACTAGCCCTAGCTGGCACTGTTTCTCTCTCTCTCTCTCTCTCTCTCTCTCTCTCTCTCTCTCTCTCTCTGTGTGTGTGTGTGTAGGACTGTTCAAGCATCAATCATGAATCAAGAAAATGCCTCACAGGCTTGTTCACAGGCTAATCTGTTGAGAGGATTTTCTCATTTGAGATTCTCTCTTCCAAAACTACTCTACCTTGAGTTAAGTTGTCATAAACTAGGCTGCACAAAAAGTCTCAAGTTACCTGGAATGTATGCAATAAAATTGAGGACACACTAATAATGGAAACTATGATATTAAAGAAGAGGAAAAGGGACCAGTTAAGTGGCAAAGCAAGTGAAAGAGCTTGCAGCCAAGCCAGAGGATCTGAGTTTGATCCCTAAACCCTACATAGTAGAAGGAGAGAACCAGCTCTTATAAACTACCCTATGACCTCCACAGACACACAATGGGATATAGGCACATACAAATGCAGACATATTCACATACATACAATATAAATATAAATACAAGCAAAAAATGAAAGTAAACTCAAGTATAAATGATAATGTATCCTTTGTGAGTCAATCCCTCATAAACCTTGAGACACTACATCTTACTAAACTGATGCATGATTTCCATGGAATGATAACTATAATTCTCTCAAATTTTAGTAGAATTTGATAACATAATGTTAAAAAATTTTAGAAAACCAAAGATCTAAAATAGACAAAGAAGTTTGAAAAAAATAAAATAAAATTTAGCATAGCACAATAACCCTAAGAGCCTAAGACAGTAGTAGTGGCATACATACCTTGGCACACATACCTCTCTGATTGGACTTAAGAACCACTCAACAAGAGGGATACTATGCCTGGTACTGGCAACCTAGCCTATTACAAAGGGCTAGTAAAATCATGGATCTTGAAGTAGAACCAGCATTATCCCTAACTACATTCTAAATGTTTGTTTTTATACCCACAGACAGATAAGTGTAGTCCTCAACCTTCAACAAACAAACTTCTCTTAGCAACAGATGGAGACCATAACAGAAAACACAAACAATCAAAATTCAGAGATGCATAGCCCTGTCCCAATGACTAAATCTACATCCCACCTCCCACATGCACACACCTCAGTAAGGTTCAGGGAACAATGTGAATGAGGGAGTTGGAAGATTCTAAGAGGCAAAGGATCCAGGAGTTTCCTGTGTGACTCTGTCTCCTAGAAATTTCTGAAGCTATACACATAAAATCTCCCAAAATGACTGCCTAAACTTGAGATGAACAAGGAGAACACAACAGACATCCCAAAGTGAAGGGAAGAAAGCCCAGGAGCAACCATTCACAAACTACAAAGGACCAAGAATGCTCAGAGTAGGAGAAGCAGACTTCCCCAGGGAGGAGCACACCAATTTGTTAGCCCAAACCAAATGGTCAGGAGTGGAAACATACATACAAGTAACAAGACTTAACAGCTTGCATTTAGAAATTTATATGTACATATATATATATGACATATTATATATATATGACAACAATCAATGAAAAAAGAGGATGTAGATTCAAAAAAGAGCAAGGGGAGGTACATGGGAGAGTTTGAAGTAAGGAAAGGTAAGGGGAGATGATATAATAGTATAATCTCAAAAAAAAAAAAAGGAAAACAGCCAAAATGTCAATCTCCAAAGTTCATATCTGATTTCAAATTTGTATAAAGCTCTTCTAAGCTCTGTGGGAATACTTCCATATGTGGATAGTAAAATATATCAAAGAGCTTCTTAGACAAGCCCAAGTCCAAATGTTGACAAAGTTGCTATGTCAGTTTAGTGTTCAAATGAAGCAAACTTTTGAACAAATGGTGCTAAAATAGCTATATGCCCACATGGATAAAGAACATTAGTTGCTCTTTTAAGTTCTTGATGCCTGCAAGTAACTTACACAACCTCTGAAAACAAAATGTAATTGGGTGAATCTCAAAGACATGGACATCTCAATAAGACTTGTACAAAAGAGTAGATATTGTTTGATTTCACTCATGTGAAGTTGTCAAAGAGGCAATATTGATCTATAGCATCAAAAAGCAAAACTATGTTTGCCTTGGGGTAAAAAAGGGAGGAAATGGACAAAGAGAGAAATCAAAGAACATCTTCAGGTAGTGGAAGTGCTTTGTGTCTTGATTGATGATGCTGCATTTGTCAAAACCTATTACATTATCCACTGAAGTGGGCTTACTTTGCTGTATTACCAAGTTAAAAAAATTGATTAAAAATAGCATTCAGTGTCAAAAGTTACAATATAACTAATAAACCACACTTCAATCACAAGTTCTTATATAGACAACACATCTTTTGATTAAATCGGAGGAGTTTCAAGGACATGGAGAAAGCTTCATTTTGTTCTGGGTTTTGTTTTTGAGATAGAAGTTTATCTCTTAAGTGCCAGAAAAATAGCTCTGCATTCTCTGATGAACTAGTACAAGAGTTCAGTGCCAAAGACAGATGCACTTTGTAGTAGTTGATAGACACATTGGCTATTACACAGCAGATAAGCATTTAAAAAGCTCTTACACATTTCAGTCATTCACCCCATCATAATCCAGTTTCTGAGTATTTACACTGAAATGCATGTAGAGACTGGGGCAAATGAGGGAGTGAGACTCATGAAAGACAAGAAATTAGATGTTAACAGAGTGCCTCATATTGATCATAGCTCCTGGTTAAATTACCTGCCTCTCCTCCTGATGTTTTCATACAATAACCATTCTCCATAATAGGCTTCTAGAAATTCTTATACGTGGACTGGCAAGATGGCTCAGAGAGTAACAATGTTTGCCTCCAGGCCTTTCAACCTTAGTTCAGCTCCTGGGACCCACATGATAGAGGGAGAAAACTGACTCCTGCAAGTTTTCCTCCGACCTCTTCAATGTATGTGTGCCCACATACAGACATCCACATGTGCACACACAAACATGCACATACACAAATAATAACATCTATAAAAGAAATCAGTTTACTATATTCCAAGGAATGTTTGTGGGAAGGTGGTAATGTGAGTGAGATTTTTTTTTTAATTTTAAATGTGTATCTGGTTTAGTTATATAATAGGCAGTTTCCCCACACCTGTTATGGTTGAGAGACAACGAGCATTAGCCATGGAGTGCAAATATTAAAAGTTAATTATTTGCTAGATTTTAGTTTCCTTGGGCAGTTAGTGGGTTAGTGGTGAGGATTACACAGCACACTTCACATAAGCTCTTGGTGCTGAGCCTGGCACGTGGAGGAGCATCATAAGAATTAGCTGTTAGGCTGGTGGTAAAGAAGATAGTGGGGACAGTGTGGTGATCCTTCCAGCTCTCAAGAGAAAGGCACTTGAGCAAGCACTCCAGTCTTTATTTCCAATGTGGTTTACTTCCAAATAATGTCAATAATGTCAAAATTGCTGGTGGTTTGAAATCAAAGCAGCAAAAAAAAAAAGTAGTTTTAAAGGATCACCAGACCAGACAGGAAATTTTATTTATCTATTGCTTTGATAGAGAGAAAGTGTGGAGATATCAGGAAAGACAAATGTCATGGCATCAGAGTTGAGCAGGACCATGAGGATGTAGATTCCTAACCTGAAAGGGCAGACAGGCCCACAGAGGTGAGGCATAAAGATGCAGCAGAGAGAGAAAGAGAGAGAGAGAGAAAGAGAGAGAGAGAGACAGAGACAGAGACAGAGACAGAGACAGAGAGAGCGCAGCAAGTATTTGGAAAACATACAGGGCTACTATTTTTCCATGGTGTAGAGTTCAGGAAGATGGTTTCTGATACTGTAATAGATGATAGCTGCAAATTCCTGGCCTCACTATTAAATACTAGGTGCTTTCTTTGTTTTCATGCAGTATTTACAGACCCATTTCTCACTCTCTTCTGGTAACTAATTTGCCCAAGTTCTAATGGCTAGCAAGAGACACAACTATAATTTGAGCTCTCTCTGACCCTAAATCCTCCTTAGAGAGATGTGAAAAACTACAGAAATGTCAGCACTGGCAGAGACACTAAAGATTTAGGACAAAATTGAGAGCAGGCATTTATTTCTGGCCATACAATGTGCATCACCATTAAGTAGGTGAGGAATGGGGGCTGATGCAGGCTTCTGAGATGAAATGCATAGCGAGTTCCAGGACTTCTATTTAAATCAACTCAATGTTTATATACTTGAAAATAAATTTGATATTGAAGAGTATGTGGCAGTTGTAAAATCGGCCAAGGGCAGCTCTCTAGCCACGTGCTTCTGTTTCTGCCTCACAATTAGCAGGATCTCAAATTTGACTTTGCTGTTTGACATTTCATTCTTGCTCTACAAAATGACCCCATTGCAGCTAAAAGTAGCACATTCTTATTTTAATTTTTACAGCTTATCAAACCATGATGACAGTAACCAAATGGTTTCTTTACACCATGGTTCTTATTCAATGCTGAAACAAAATTCCTTTTTAGTTAACCATTTTAAAATAGTTGCTTTAGAACTCTGATGAATTACTGGTAAAAGTAAAGTGTAAATTCTCTTTAGAAGTAGGATTTGCTGGTTGTCAAAAAGTTAGCCACACTCTATGACCCAGGAAAAACATTTCTAAATATTCTCCCCAAAAGAAACAGAGTGTATAGGCACAAAACAACATAAATATTTATTTTGAATAGCCTCAAGTTAGAAGCAATTCAAACAATAATGAATAGGGCAATGGATAAACAAATGCAGTATAGTTCTACTCTTATTATGATGTATCTATATTAAGGGGTAGATCACTCATGTGCATACAGCTCAAAAATGTGTTGGTAAGTCAATGAGGCCAGACATAGAGACCAGTTTGATTCAATTTCTATAAATCCTGGGGTAGAAAAAACTCATCTGTGGTGGAATAAATATGAATGTGGTTACATCTGTGAAGTGGGAAGAAGTATATTGATCAAAATAGTCACAGGAGAAATTTTTAGGAAGATGTGAAATTTAAGTTACAGAGTTTTAAATACATGTTAATGTATTTGTTAAGTCTCACCCAACTCACGATATGTGCTTTGTGATGTGGGTATAGTATAAAAGTTTTAAATGCTGGACATAAAATCCCTATGAAATTATGAGCTTTAAAATGGTGATACCCAAGATACCTTTGTAACAAACTCTGAACATAACCAGTGATTTGTTTTATTGTCAATGTTCTTTTTTTTTTTTTAGTTAACTTTGTTTTCTGACAATTTCCTACAAAATTACACAATACATTCTAATTACTCTTTCCTCATATGCTTGCTTAAATCCCTCCATACCTGCCAACTTCCAGGCCCCCTCATTGCTGCCATTCCCTTTCCCAGAATCATGACTATTAGTTTTATTTTGAGACCCATCTGTGTAAGCACTGGATGGGAACTCTCCATAAGAGCCATACAACAGAAGACAGTGCCTTTCCCCTTCCTGAATATAGCCACATCTGATGTTTCAGCTGTGTTCTGTAGTCATCCCTGAGTCCTTCCTCAATCTGTTCCTGACTGTAGACAGGCTAGTTCTTGTGCAGACTCAGGGCGGACCCTATAGCTTTGATGAGGTCATGGCTGCAATGACTCTGCTTTAACAAGAAGATAGCATTCCATAGCCTTCCTCCCTGTATTCTTTCCCCACTCTCTTCCACAATGTGTCCTGAGCCTTAGATGGAACAGTACAAATGCTTTGTTTAGGGATGAGCACTCATCTGAAAGGTGACAAAAATTTAAGTCAAACCAAATGAATTTGGATCTGAACATAGTCTCATTTAATAATGTTTGGACTGCTTTAAATTACTTACATAAAGATCAAAATGTATATACATCTATTATGAAAATCTATTAAATCACACCAAAAATGTGTATTGCAGAATATATTTGAGCTTATTATATCAGTTTGTACTTTCATACTAGAATCTTCATTTAATGAGTGTATGGAATCTTCAGTGATGCACAGTAAAGTACAAATGTAAACTCCCAGCTGAGAGGTGGGAATTAAGAGGCACGCAAGAATAACAGGGAGTATTTCACTTAACAATATTTCAAAAATAATATATGAATTTGAAACAACATTACAGTTTTTAAGAAATTAGATTTCAATGCTTATAGCAAACAAATTATAGCATTTGGGTTATCAGCAATGAGATATTTGTTTTTTATATACATACCCATATGCACATAAACTCAGAACTTAATTTTTTTTAAATAATATTATTTTTTAAACTATATTCTTTTTTTGTTTATATGTTTTTTCAGGACAGGGTTTCTCTGTGTAACCTTTCCTGTCCTGGAAGTCACTCTGTAGACCAAGCTGACCTTGAACTCACAGAGATTGAACTGCCTCTGCCTCCCAAGTGCTGGGATTAAAGGTGTGTGCCACCACTGCCCAGAAAAACAAAGTTCTTAATTCTTCTGGTATTAATTCTTTTTTTTTTTCATTTTTCCTTATTAAGAAATTTTCTACTCACTCCACATGCTATCCACAGACCCGCCTCCTCCTTCCTCCCACCCCCCAACCCTCTTTCCCAAGCCACCCCACATTCCCACATCCCCCAAATCTAGGTCTCCCATGGGGAGTCAGCAGAGCCCAGCACACTGAACCTAGGCAGGTCCAAGCCCCTTCCCACTGCACTAAGGCTGTGCAAGGTGTCACATCACAGGCACCGGATTCCAGAAGCCTACCCATAGACCAGGGACAGATCCCAATCTCCCTGCCTGGGTGCCCCCCAAACAGTTCAAGCCAAACAAACAGGAAAAGACCCTAGGAGGAACACATGGATAATCCTGTGAAGGAGAAGTAGATGGTATTAATTCTTAACAAGGCTTTGTTTTTAATATCTACCATAGACTACTATCCCTCAAAACAAAGAAAATACTTATTTGCTATTGAATGTTACTTTTGGATATAGGTGGCCCCTTTTACAAAATTATCTTTAATAAAGGATAAGTTACAGCCAATAGGACATATCTATTCTATATATGGTTAATAAGTATGGACAAGTAGATATGTCTGAGCCTCTGTCACCACATTCAAGAGGAAAAAGCAAACAAAAGAAAAAGCAAGTAGTCAGGTTTAGAAGTACTGAATAGTGCAAGTTTTGCAAGCAGCTACCTTATGGAAGAGCTTCTTAGAGATAAAAGTACATTGTCTCATAAGGGAATAATTATTCCTCCCTTGTCTTTAACACATCTTCAGTCAAATCATCTTTCATATGGGGTAGTCTCCTGATTGATGGACCTATGTGGATTAACTCTTAAGGGAAGAGAGAGTAGTATGTAATTTCTCTGTAGTGGACCAGAATATCTTGATCTCCCCTAAGAGCAGAGGTGCATTCCTATTTTATTATTTTGACCAGGAAGAAGTATCTTTCCTTTAATGATTCTGAATGAAGTCCTAGCATCTTCACACACACACACACACACACACACACACACACACACACACACACAC
>CABHPR010153696.1:41495-53751 GCA_902168415.1 Peromyscus melanophrys | reverse complement strand
ACACACACACACACACACACACACACACACACACACACACACACACAAATATTATTATTATTTTCAATGGTCCTGTTTGCAGCATCAACACACATTACATACAATCATCCAATTCACACCTGTAAATGCAGATTCTAAGCCTTGGGAATTTACTTTCAGTTAAGGTTGAACTATCATTTATGAAGCTGCACCCACCTTAGGCAGATTCAAAGCCTCCACACAGGAGTCTTTCACAGACCATTTTATATGGTGTTATAAATACTAAGGTGGGACTATTGTGATGTTTACCTTTCCTGCGTTAGGAGGACCAATTTCACAAAGGAACTAAATATTCCCTCATAAAATATTCCCTCCTTGGAAGCTGAGTTTCTGAAGTCTTTTGGGATACAGTCCGAAATTTAGGGGAAGAAGAGCTTAGTGTCTCCCTTTTTTCTGAATTTCAGTCTTCATGAGGCAATGGTGAAGATCCCAGATAAATGTGGTTAGATTGCCACAAGATCACATGAGTGTAGATTTACAATAAATGAGAGGAAAAATAATTTAAACAGCAATTGAGTATACAGTGTCCAAATATTAATCCCGCCACTATTAAGGTTACAAATTTCCAACATGAAAATGCTGATCCAAACCAGTTCACCCAAAGGGATTGCTATCTCTAAAGTGCATTCCAGTCATACTCACATGTATAGCTTCCAAGTAGCTGTGAAAAGTAGAGAAACCATGGAAAGAGACCAGACTAGAAACTATAGCCTCCAAACACTCTTGGAATTTCTGGGTCCCTGATAGACCCAAGGATAGTTATGCCTTCTAGCCAAGGACAAGAATCTCCCAAGTCCCTGTCTTAAATGGTTTGGCTAGTTTTTAATCTCATGTTTCCTTCAAGAGCAGTTGGACCTGACTGTAGCATTTGAGATCATGTACATATTCCTTTCTATTTTCAAAGTTCCTCAGACCATGAAATGACAGCTAAACATGATGTAGAAAATAACACATAATTTTTATCCAGAAGGAGCAAAAGAAAAATAAACTTCTTTGTTTACAGTCACTTGAAATATTCTTCATCCTGTTGAGTGGACTCAGCATGGCTGCCAGATACCCATAAACAGAGGAGTTAGTTGATGCTTAAGAGTCTATTTTGTGCAGAGAGAGTTCTTGCATCTCTACTGATGGTTCTTGAACAATACAAACACACAAAAACACAGGATTCTTTCCAGCAACTCCATTTCAAAAGTGATTCTAAAACTAGACCCACAAAAGAAATTGGAAAGGAAGTATTTTCTTAACCCTTCCAAAACACCTGTTCAACATCACATCATGTTGAACCTTCAAGGTTATGTTAACAATAGACATCACAATGGCATCACCCAGTGTTGTCCTGTTTTGCAAAGCTTGCCTGTCTACTTTAACTGAATCTGTACTTTGATTAGCAGACTCCTCTCTGTGATGAAATACTTGTAGAAAACAATCATTCCCAAATTCAATTAAGCATAGGAAAGTTTCTTGCAGGTTCACAGTCACAGCATACAGTAGTAGGTAGAGATAAAAAGTAGAACAATGCCCCATGAAGTCACCTAAGCAGAACACTGATATGATGACTGGTGAATCAGTCTTCACCCAAGTAAGGTTGGCAGTTGTGAACTGTAATGTTCATGGCATTGCACAATTAAAAGGAAACCCTCCCACATACTAAACCAGCTTCCATATCTTTCCCACAATGCTGAGCAGCAGTATAAAATGCAACAACTTGCTTGAACTGCAACAACACTGTAGATTCATCTGTTGTGTTAGAATTTTTAAAACTATCTTTAGATTTTACTAGGTAAATTGCATTTGTTTTACTTGTGGCCTGGTATGCATTATTTATTATGGTCTTCCATTTGTATTACAAACTGTTTGAAAGTACCTAATGCCCTTTCAACATTCCCCATAATTTCAACAGTTTCTCAACATTTTTAAATGACTAATTGAGACATGGATCCAAGTACAATGTGAGCATATTTTAGTATCTCATTGATGAAATGTGTCATTTTCTTACTGTAATAAATTAAGATATTGACACAAAATAAATTATGAATTGTTGTATAACCCAAACTCAGTAAATACCCCAACTCTTTTGAAAGAATGAAGATAATAGTTAAACTCATTTAGCTCAAAATTACTATATTCAAAGTTGGACAAGTGAATTACCAATATTTCATTGAAATACATTTCTGAAAAAAATAAACCCTTTAAGTTTGCAGCACTAGGTTTGCTTTTATATGTACAAATGCCAATAACTATTTTCTGTATGAGGGACAATACTTCAGAACAAGTTATCAATCCTAAAATTTATGTTATCTGGGAGTAATGATACACCTATAATCCCAGCACTCCGAAGCCGGACAGAGGAAGCTTTAATATCCAAGGCTAACCTGGACTATAGAGTATATTCTGGGACATCATAAATTACAGTCTCTGATTTTTTTATGAATATTTCACAAAAGGAGTAGAAGGAAATATTATGTTAGACATGGAATGACATAGATTCAAAACCTTGTATCTAACTGAATAATTTTATGCATGTTATGATATTTTAAAGACCACTAACTCTGCTGAAACTAGTATTTCCCTAAAATTGGTTCCTACAATCTGCTGCCCCTAGAAACCCAGAATACCTTACCTTCTTTTTGTTTCTCCTTCTTGATACCTACCTATATCTAAATGCTTTTAGGTGCATGTACTTCTGGTTTTTCTCTTGTCAGTGCATCTCTTGTTAGTATGATTTACAAAATCCCAGTCAGAATCTGCAGAATATGCAAGTACATTTCCTCTCCTCTAGAAAAGCCATTGCAAATGGAGAGATATTGGCTTCATTCATAAAAAAAATCTTTTATGTCTTCATATGGAATTATTCAGAAGAAATCCAAAAATCTTTATAGAGTAGTTTCCTCTTATCTGTGAGGGATTTTTTGAAAAGTTTGAAAGGAATAACAAAAAATGGCATCTTATTGAAACATTAAAGAAAGAGAATAAAAGTTACATCCCACTTCTCATCTTAAGCCATAGGGTCCAGAAGGAAGTGGTATAGTCTGTTTCAATGACTGAAAGAAAACACTTGTCATCGTTATATCCCCCTTATCCATATGGGATGTATTTCAAGATCCTCAAAGAAAGTCTCCAAAGTATAGACAGTACTAAATCCCATGTGTGTGTGTGTGTGTGTGTGTGTGTGTGTGTGTGTGTGTGTGTGCATATATATATATATAGTTACAAAGATTAATTTATAAACTAATCATAATAGAAAATTAACAATTCAACACAGTTCTTAGAAACTGCACATACCCTTTTTTGCTAATCTACCTGAGAACTGTCATTTTTTCAGATAAAGGAAGACTCTTGTAGATCATCTGTGTCATATTTGACTTGACAGTGTCACCATCCCTGTACACTATGTCACTAGCAAGCAAAAGTACTGTTCTCGAGCAAAAGCCTTACAGTACCATGGAATAGAATCTAATAATGAAGATAGTCAATAAGTGACTAACTGCAAGGTCATATATATATATACTAAATGGATACACTAGATAATAGTTCATCTCTCAAGCAAGATGGGACAGGGCTATATGAGAATTCATAATGATAGTCAGAATAGTGTGCATTTAAAATTATTTGTTGAATTTTCTAATCAATGCATTTGAACATCAGTTGACCAGGAGAAATTAAACCCATAGAAAGCAAAACTATACATAAGAAAAGGGAAGAATGATGCATTTTTATTGGGAAATTCATATGTTTATACAAATGTATATACACAATTATATATATATATATATCATAATACAAAAGGCACATATTAGAACTCTGTATTAGAGAGTAATTAAATAAAAGATGCATGGATGTTTGGTCAAAGCATATTTTACCATGAAGCTCAAATCTTTTTTGTGTTAGAGGCCAATGCTATGTCCCATAACTTATGGACCTTGTGTTTGTTTAACATTTTCATCCAAGAGCATTGGAATGTTCAGAGTTACTTTAATTATTCAGAAGATAAATTTCAAATTTTTCAAGAAAGAATATTGAATACAAAAGTTTCATGTTACAGAATAATGTAAATTATATCCTATAATGACCCAAGACTTACATTTTAGATAATTATCAGATGTGGTTTTTTTGTATACTCATTATCTATATTCTTGGCACACCAGTTGTATGCAGTAGAATATCAGAAATGAACATTGGCAACAGTACAGGGACTCCTTCATAAAATACAGTGATGTGTCCAAATGCCACGTTAATGCAAAATTGGCCTAGAAAGTTACAGTTTGGTAAGCTAATAAAGTTAGTGCCCAGAGGCCCTCATTTCTATCGCAGGAATGCTGTATGTATTCAGCATTTGGACCGCAGTCATGGCCATTGTTCTGAAATGTTAATTAGAGAAGGAATAGAAAAATCACCATTCCAATCCATCTAGCCTCTAATGGAGAAAGGATGATGACCTAATCAGAAGGTTGTATGTATAATAAGTTACTACCAGCTGACAGGTACAGAAAACATTAGTGGAGGCAGGGTAACAAGGTAACAGGAGGAAAAGGAAAGAAAATGAATAGAAAAGATAAATTCAGCACTGTGGAGGTTGAGGCATGTGGATCTTTTTGAGTTCTGCAACAGCTTGGTCAACAAACTCATTTCTAGGCTGGCCAGGATTATGTAGTGATATTGAACTCCAAAACAAAAGAAAAATAGGAAAACAAATAAACAAAAAGCTCAAGAGAAGAAAGGAATGTGAAAAATATTGCTGGATTAAAAAAGAAAGATGTGTGATGGTCTTGTCCTTTAGATGTGTCATGAGCCTAAGGAAATCACTTGGATAAAATGGACCTGAAATAAATAAGGCTCTGAGAAAAAGAAAAGACAATCATTAAATATGTTTATATGACAATTTTCCAGCTCTTAAAAGCTCCCATATACATTAGTGGTTTTTTGTTTGTTTGTTTGCTTTGGGTTTTTTTTTTTTTGTCTTGTCTTATTTTGTTTGTTTTGATTTGGTTTTTGAGACAAGTTCTCTGCTTATTTTAGGCTGGTCATTTGGATATTTATAGAGATAACCTGTGCTTTGTGACTCTTATTAAATAAAGTTGGATATGTTCTGCTTCTTGTGAAACAACAGAAATTAAACATTTAAACAAGATGTTTTATTTGAGTGAATAAAGTTCAGCTATGCCAGCTAAGTACAAGTGATCAGTGACTTGAAGGGCCAGTTGTTTGGATTCCCAGGAACTCTGTTTTCCACTTATGTAGTAACTTCCTGGAAGTTCACTATTTCGTCAACTACAAAAGCCGATTACACACTTAAAGAGAGAGAATTCTGCCAATAAATTTGGAAAACATTTCTAAAAATGTTATTGGTTTTCTATTGTGCTGTAGATAAACCATTCATTAGTAATACATAACACAAAATACATAAAAAACAAAATTTTCTGTACACACACACACACACACACACACACACACACACACACACAAGTTTTTAAGTGGCATTTGCTCATGAAAGCAAAAAGCCAGTATACCCTTAAATAAGGTGCAGTCTCTGGCTTGTTTTTAAAAGGGACATAATGTCAACTATTAATAGCTATGCATCCTTTTTTTTAGTCAGAATTGATCAGCTCTCTAAAGACAGTCACCACTGGCCTGGATTTCAAATGAAGTCAGAATGGTTCTCTCCTTCCTCCAATGCAGCAAAAGAGTTCAACAAAAATGTCTCTGTTACATGCCTTCTTGTTCAATTTTTACACATCGTGTTTGTACCTTGGCCTGGGGAGGAAAGGTGAGAAGGTGGCTGAGAGATGAAGGTGAAGAAGCCAAGGATGGGAGAGACATTGGCATTGTGTTAGGTGCAAAAGGGAGATAAGACAAGGTTCATGCTGGACCACACTACCACTTATCTATAATTAAACTGTTAATCAATCAATTGTCCTTAACTATCATAATAACAGTGGTTGGAAATTTCCAGCCCACCTTCTGGGTATGAACATCTCAGCAACAGCAACGTAAACATAATTGGACTTGCACAGGAAACAGCATCATTGTTGTAAATGAACTTGATTGAGCTTTCAGGGTGAGGAAATAAACAAAAATAAAATAAGCCATGCCAGAATGCATACATTTTTAGAAAAGAGATTGGTTTCTATAAGATACAACTACAGTATTCTTAATGACGGGAAGAGTAAGGCATTGACTTGAATTTTCTTGGTAACAGTTGTCACTTAGTAATGTGAAGAACCCTGTAATGGTTTCAGAGTGAATATTCCTTACAGGCTCATGGGCATTGACACCTAGTCCCCAGATGGTGACACTGTTTGAGGGAGGTAAGGAATCTCTTGGACATGGGGCCGAGCAGGCAGTTTCAGAATCCTGATTTGAGAGTTACATACTAGCTCCATTTCCAGCCCAAGCCTACTGCTCCCTGGTCTGTAGAGTTCTAATGGATTACAACCATATTCTCCCACTGCCTTGAATTCAACTGTGCCTTGTGAGCCATCAGGCACAGTTAATTTATCAAACCATGGCATTTAGGTACAATAACTAGAAAATACCTTTTACACAATCCTTTTGGTAAAATTTGTTAATTTTTTTATGTGTGAGTATATTGCCTGCACACTTATGTCTGTACCACATGTGTGCACTGTTGGGTGAGGCCAGATATGGGTGTTGGATGTCCTGGAACTGGAGTTACAGATGGTTGTGAGCAACCATGTGGATGTTGGACCCAGAAACCAGGTCCTCTCCAAGAGCAGTCAGTATTTTTTACCACTGAGCCATCTCTCCAGCCACATACACTTTACTTTATTAATCACAGCATATTCTATCACCTAGATAACTAGTAAATAGTGAATGTTAAATGTTCTACTTACAATTAGAAAATAAATAACTACTTCTTAATACCTAAACTTTTATTTTAAAATATTATAAAGCAGGCTGGACAATAATAATTCTGCAAAAGTATAATTTAATAAAAGGCTTGTTTTGCAAGGACCTGAATTTGATCCCTGAACACCTGTTAAAAACAAACAACAAAATAGCTAGGTGTGGTGACATGTGCATGTAATCCCAGGGTCAGCAAGATAGAAACAAAGACAAACATCTCTCTAGAAACCCACTGGCCAGCCAGCCTGGTCTGTTTGGTGAGTGTAAAGCCAATGGAAGACACTGACCCAAAGCAAAAGCAGATGCTTGAAGACAACACCTGAGGAAGTCCTCTGACCTCCACACACATTTGCAGCTACACACACACACACACACACACACACACACACACACACACACACGCATACTTTTTGAAAATTTTTGAAATATTGTAGAACTCTTTTAAATTCAGTTGATTTCTTTTCTTTAACATATCACACTTGGTCACACCTGAAAAGAGACCTGTATACCAACTAAATTGAATAGAATATTCTGGAAGCCGCTTCATTTTCAGAGTATAACACTCTGGAAGCCCTTTGGTGTACAGTAGGATGTGTGCTCAGTGTTAGGGAGAGGAATTGGTGGTGCGAGTGCTTGTTGTCCTACTGTGATGACCGGAATTGGAATACGCAGAACTATGTAAAAGCAGTGTGAAGGACCATGAGTTTCTATAATCCTAGCTGTCTTGTGGAGATGGGAGGAAGAGACAGAAAACCCCCAGCAGCTCATCAACCAGCTAACCTGGAGAATTTAGCAGAAAAGCTATGAAGAGCCCTTGTCTCAAACAAGGTGGAGGATGGGAATGGAAACCTGAGGTTGCCCTCTGACGTCCACTGAAGTACTGTGACACATGTACACTGCTATTCTCACACATGCATGCGCGCGCGCACACACAAACACACACACACACACACACACACACACACACACACACACACACACACAGAGGGAGGGAGGAGGAGAGATAGGCCCATACTTTTCCTCCTTCCAGTATCATCCTTTGTGATATTGACAGCATCAATCATATAATATTTTTTAAAATATTTCAGGGAACTAGAGAGATGGTTCATCTACTAAGAGCACTTCCTGTTCTTACAGAGGACCTAATTCTGTTCCCAATACCCACATTAAATGGCTCCTAAGTGCCTATAGCTCCAGGCTACAGGTCCAGGGATTCCAACGCCATCTCCTGGCGTTGGCAAGCATCTACGCACATGTGGTGCATGCGTGTGCATGCATGTATGCACGCGAGCGTGCGTGCGCGTGCGCGCGCGCGCACACACACACACATGCATAAATCAATGAAACGTTTAAAAAACGTGATTCCACAATGTCTTTCTTCAGACTACAACCAGGAATCATATTCTGTCTTTCATTGATTCATAAAGAATATGATAAATGAAAGGTTGAGGATAGATGTAACCCAATGTGCACCATGAGTTGCTCAATCAGCGGTAACTTGTATTGTAACTGCTGCCCTGTTGAAAAAGACTATTGCATTCTATTCAGTGATCCACAAACCCTGTTCTTATAGTCACTAAATACATGAAAGCATGTTTTTATTGTCAGTAGAAAATCTGAACCTGGGGAAAGTCAATCTGGAATTCATTTTGTACCTTTTCCCAATACATTTGAATATCCAACAGGAATGGTATAATTAATTATAAAAAAAATTTGTTTTGAAGAGGGATAATCAAAGTTTGAATGGAGTATAATTTACTTATGGTAGTTATGATTGATGGATCAATTGACCAACTTGGTTTCTGTCTTCTTCCATCAATTTATTAGCCATTTCCAAACAGATTTTGTGCCTATTGTTCCCCTATGGCATCCTCTGGGCCCAAAACAAACTTGGAAACAGCAAAAACAGCACTACATGGTAAAAACATAAATATAAAATTTGACTATTAATTTATGTAAGACTTGCTCATAAACCAATGTAATGAGCTGGAGAGATGGTCCAGAGGTCAAGAGCACTGGCTGTTCTTGCAGGGAACCCAGTAATTCCTAATACTCAAATGGTGGGCCATAACTATCTGTAACTCAAGTCCCAGGTGATCTAACACCTCATTTTTAAGCAATATATTTCTTAGATTCTTTTTACATCTTGGATCACCATGTTGGAAAATGAGTGATGTCTCCTGTCTAACATGACTTTAAGATTGATTAGGATCAGTCTCTAAGCATTCTCAATTGTGCTGAGATAACATGGAATAGTTGTTTATTTGACCTGGGTTTAATTTCCAGCACCCAGTCTGCAGCTCACAACCAACTGTAACTCTCTCTCTCTCTCTCTCTCTCTCTCTCTCTCTCTCTCTCTCTCTCAATTAAGTCCTTGTAGCAAATGCTTGCAATCACAGTTAATGAAAAAAAGACGTGATGAATTTGAAAGAGAGGTAGAAGGGGTATATACTAATATAGGAGTGTTTGGAGGGAGGAAAGGGAAGGAAGAAATGTAATAAATACATTAAAATTTCAAAATTTTAAATGTGAAAAAAATGAAGCTCAGCCGGGCGGCGGTGGTGCACGCCTTTAATCCCAGCACTCGGGAGGCAGAGCCAGGCGGATCTCTGTGAGTTCGAGGCCAGCCTGGACTACCAAGTGAGTTCCAGGAAAGGCGCAAAGCTACACAGAGAAACCCTGTCTCGATAAACAAGAAAAAAAAATGAAGCTCTATTTCGGTGTGTACAAGACTATTGTAAATGTGAAGAATAGCTATAAAATAATGACAATCTGTTCAGGAGAAAGCAAACGATCAATAACTTGTCAATTCAGGAATATATAAAGAAAATATTTAACGGACTGCCTAGCTCTCACCTAAGACTCCCACATTTTGCAGATCTGCTTTCCTTCCACACGAACAGTAGGCCTTCCAATCTGCCCACTGATAAATTGAGTGGCCTGAGCTTACTGAAGGAACATGAACTGATGAATCCAAATCATGCTTTCTTGAAGGTACAAATATAGCCCCAATCTACTCCTTGGAAGTGAATTCATTACCCCGATGTGGGTGCTCTATACTATGCTTTGCAGTCAATGTCTCAGATCCATTTTTGATACTGTAAAGCTGAATATCTTATGAACTATGTGGTAACTTCACACTTCTGAAATTAGACTTTGCCTGATTGTCCTCTCTGATGCAAAAAGAAAAAAAAATAGGTCCATTACTGTAACACTTTGTCAAAGATATCAAACTGAATCCATGCCTCATAAATGGAACTAGAGCAAACATACCAGATCCAATATCTAAATATATAAATTAGTTCCTCTGAAATATCCTTCAGTCAACCACCACCCAAATTGGCATCTTTTCCAGTGTTAGCATCTTCCCTGATACGTTGTTGGCAGGAACTATTTAAAAAAAAAAAAGCTGTCTCCTTGGCTTTGTCTAAATGTTTTAAATACTTCTGTGTTGTGAAGAGTACTGAACTTTCATCTTAGATCAATTGCTCATGAAATATTTATAAAATCAGAAGAATGTATGGAAAGTTTTTATCCACTTGCTCACAGTCTATTAATTCTCTGTCCAGTGATATAAATAACAGCAGCAAATAATAAATGTGTGATAAATGCAATGAGTAATTTTTTTTTTTAATTTTGAAACAGATTTTGAGGAAAGTGTTAACATAAGGGGAAGGGGCTAATTAATGACATTAGATTAAACCACTCTAAACATCATAATATTAACTTCAATGAGACTCCACAAATTAATTTTGAAATAAACATTTTGGGTAGCAGTTTTGATAACTGGGTGTACACTGTTCATTTTTATGTTTAGTGACTTAACACAGGCTTAGAAAAACATGAAGGGTAGATGGATGCCAAACTCAGACTTTTCCTATCCAAGATTTGTTAAATCTAGACGATCATTAAACTGCCTGCTCCTTCTTTCTAGAAAAGTTATGATCTATGAGCCATTATTCAAATGGGGTTAGAAGTGGTCTTTACCTGATTGGATAATATAAATTTCAAGTTGATGGCAGAAAATGACCAGGAAGAATACATAAATCCTTCAGGAAGCACATAAATCACATCAAAGAGCCTTCAGCCCCTATGTACCAGGGTTACATTTATACACTTTAGCATAACTTTAATGTAATGTACAGACAGAGATGAATAGTGTGTTTAGATTTGATTTATTCTTTCTTTTTTAGAGTTCTTATAAAACCAATTTATATTTCCTTTAAAATTAGCACCATACACTTCTCTGGAATGATTATTTAATGTTATGCCTCATTAATATTTGAACTACAGATACATACAAATATGGACACCTTCAAACACCATTTCCTGTGTAAAATTATAGCAATTACTCTGAATTTAATTTCTTGATTCAAGAATAGATCAGGGATTGATGTCAATATTTCTTACAGTGATAGATTTAGATGTCAAGGACAGTATGACATTCATTTATCCATAATGAAAAGTGAAAATACAGAGGAGAACAAATCATTTCCTACTTTGTTATCAATTTAATTAATCAAATTTGAGATAGTTATGGTGGAAAATGCTTTCTTCAAAGAAGCTAAGTATTCATGTGTCCAAGTGACAAAGGAGAACAGATTCTAGGATCTCAGGAGAAGGACCGAAAGTCACTAAATGTGGAAAAGGCTGTCAGCTCCCAGGCAGCAGAGCACAAGAGCCAAAACATGAAGATGCTCCCCAACTGTGAGATTTGGAGACATTCTGCCCCACTTTGGTGGATAAAATACATGTTTTAGGATTGTATGGAATCACCAATGATATAAAGAGAAAAGGCCTTTTAAGCAACAAAGAACAAACCAGTAGGCATTATAACACCTGACTTCAAAATATACTACAGTGTTATAACAATTAAACAGCCTGGTGTTGACATAAAAATACATATGAATGAATAAAAAGGAGAGCCTAGAATAAAAGCATTCACCTACAACCATCAGAGTGCTCACAAAAGTACTAAGAATGTATACTGCATAAAGTATTATCCTCAGTAAATGTTGCTGGGAAAACTGAGTGTTAGCAGGAAGAAGAAAAAAATAAATCCTCTTTCTCACTAGTTAAGAAAATCAGCTCAAGCATTTCCATCACAGATTCCCTCTTCCACTAGCATATCACATACATCCTACTATCATTACCTTAAAGGTTTACATGGAGATAGGACAGAAATATGCAGGAGAGAAGGAGTTTGGTGAGAGTGTCAACCTAGACTGATGATACATAAACAAATCCATAAGGAGCTATATTTGGTAAACTAATGAAAAAACAAGGTTTTATATATATATATATATATATATATATATATATATATATATATATATATATATATATATATATA
>CABHPR010153696.1:15063-41485 GCA_902168415.1 Peromyscus melanophrys | reverse complement strand
ATATATATATATATATATATATATATATATATATATATATATATATAAAAATTAAGTTATCCTGAATAGGTTGACAAAGCATCTACCAGAAGCCATACATTATTAAATTAAAATGCTACTGTGAGAGATGGCCTGTATCTCTAAAAAATTGTTTACCAGAAAGGTTCGTTGGACTTCCAAATGATACAGGAAATTGCCGCTGCTCTTTGTTGCTGACCAGAACTTGTTGGTAAGACTGTTGCTGAAGATGTTATATGCCTTGGGAGCAGGATATAGAGATTTTAGGCTGTAACTTCAAGTGTCCTCCCTGCTGGTTAAACCTTACCATGGTCAGAGATGGAATACAGTATGCTAGGAGAGAATATAAACAGTATTGCTCATCTGTGGACCTTGTGTGCAAAAGCACAGGTCAGGCAAGATGAGCATACTGGTATAATAGTGACAAGCCAGCTTTGGAGGTAAACATCTGTTTTCATACTGGATTTGATGTCTACTCTACAGGATGGAATTCACATCTGGTACAGTAAACCAGACAAAATCCTGTGGCTGGGGAGGTCACAAGTCATAGTGAAGAGAGTATTATTGTTATTTTTCTAAATGGACATAATGTGCCTGTCAAATTAGCCTATAAATAACTACATTTATGTTTACAGAATAGTTTAAAGAAGCTTCCTTGTGCAGTGCCTAATGGTGGTGAGAGAGATTTAAAACTAGTCAAAGTACAGGGAATAAAAAATTATTGAATGGCCAGGCAGCAGTGGCACATGACTTTAATCCCAGCACTCGAGAGGCAGAGGCAGGCGGATCTCTGTGAGTTCGTGGCCATCCTGGTCTACAGAGTGAGATCCAGAACAGGCACTAAAACTACACAGAGAAACTCTGTCTCAAAAAAAAATATTGAATTATCAGATATAAGTGGGAATTCTATATCACCCCATCTAATGCTCAGGAATATTGTAGAAGGAACTTCCTCAATTTATGTGCAAATTTCATATTTCTTAAGAGATTAATAACATTTCTTATATGAATATACCACATTTTCATTATCTGTCCACTATTTAGACATTTAGGCTGTTTCCAATATCTAGCTATTACAAATAGAGTAGCAACAAATATCAGTAAGCAGATACCTTCATGGTAGCATGCACAGTCCTTTTGGTGTAGAGTAGTATAGCTGAATCTTATGGTAGACTTACTTACAGCTCTTAAAGGAACCTTCTCTGTAGTGGGTAGCCATTCCAGCTTTGGTCTGGAAGTTCCAACCCCTATTGAGGCTTCGGTAACTATCATGCCTACAAGGCGGGGCCAAGAGAGGGCCCTGAGGATGCCCTGCCCTCTCTTGTTTGCTGGACCCTGGACGCTAGCGGTAGACCGAGGAGAGTTCTCCAGAGAACACCGCTGGACTGCGCTGTGTCTTTCCCAGAACCCACAACCTACCTATCCCTTCATTTGTAAGTTATCCACTAAATAAATCTCCCTTGTAACTATGTGGAGTGGCCTTAATAATTTCACCAATTTCAGATACTCTAGGCCTGTAGCCAATTTGAATGCACCAACAATGCTGAGAAACATTAGGTGATTGTCCAGGCTGCCAGCTGTCTCGGTCTACTCTTGCAAGATTCCCAAAAGTTGCTTGCATCCATCTACCATTTCTCAGGTACCATTATAATCCTTCTCAAGTCTTTGATGGGATTGAAGACTAGCAGTTATAGTTACAACTTAGTATATATATAATATCGTAGATAGAACATATTAAGTATTAGATTCAGGTTCTTTAGGATAGGACACCTTTTGGAATGATCTTTGTAACATACCATTTACCTATGCTCTAGACTTCTCTGGATTTTAGTATGTGTTTCTTGCTTGCTATTGTTCGCATTGATTGTAGTTCCATCTTATCTAGGTCATTATCCCTCATTACTCCCGGACAATATTTGATAACCATTCCTTTGTATATAATCTTGTATCAAGTTAGAACCTTCTTATTTAGACAAAAGGGGGAGATGTAGTGGGTAGTCATTCCAGCTTTGGTCTGGAAGTTCCAACCCCTATTAAGGCTTCGGTAACTATCACACCTACAAGGTGGGGCCAAGAGAGGGCCCTGAAGACCCGAGATCTGGATGCGCTGCCCTCTCTTGTTTGCTGGACCCTGGACGCTAGAGGTAGACCGAGGAGTGTTCTCCAGAGAACACTGCTGGACTGCGCTGCATCTTTCCCAGAACCCGCAACCTACCTATCCCTTCATTTGTAAGTTATGCCACTAAATAAATCACCCTTTTAACTACGTGGAGTGGCCTTAATAATTTCACCAATACTTCTCACTGATTTCAATAGTGACTGTTCTAGTTTGTACTCCTGCCAGAAAAGAGTGTTTTCCTTTTCCAGAATATTTTCCTCATCTGTTGTCATTTGTTTTGGGGGGACAGGGATGGGAAATATGGAAGGGATAACTATCACTACAGGCCTTTTAAACAGTCATATGGAAACTTAACTATAGTAAAGCTTCCTAAAACACACACACATATAAATGGAATTTAAATGGAGTTATCATGTAATGAGAGATAATGCTCCACTGAACACTATATCTACCAAAAAGCCCTCTAGTACCAGTAATGGATTGCATCTTTCTGAATTGTAGGCCAAATATACACACTCACCCTTCACAAACATTGTAGGATATTGTCAATGGTTAACTCCTACGACTTGATAAGGCCTTATTGCTGAGGACACGATGTGCTTACATCATTGAACATTGAAAAGTTGGACTGTTGCTCAATGAGAAACTTCACCTCTACAGAGTAGTGTTCATAGTGCTACAAGATACTGGATACAATACTGTAGGAGAAAGGTAATCAACAATCTCATCCCATTCTGAACCCTGCAAGCTACTTGTGACCAGCCTGCAAGATATACCCACCAGTGCAATAGTGTCACAGATTCACTGGCAGTAAATAACATCCTGGGCTTTAAGGCCCATTCCCTAATATGAAACCCACACCTGATGCTATTAAAGCAGCCAAAAATCAGACCAAACAGCTCATGGGCCCTATGGGAAAATTTATACAAATCTTGTACTAAATGAGTGTAGCAATTAAATAAGTCCTAACAACATATTGTCATACCCAATAAATTAGTACATTGCTCAACCCTCATCCAAGAAGCTACTTCTTTCAATAGATAGTAATTAATACAGTGACTCACACCTGGACAATATGCAGAGAGGGAGAGACTTTGGAGTACTCAATCATAATGAGGTGTCTTTATCAGACTCAAGGCTCAATGATCTCTGTAAAGAGGACATAGAAAGATTGTAAACTCTGGGGGTGGCAGAAGACACAGCATTTTCCTGACACAATGAGCCCGGTGCACATAGGAACTCACAGAGATTATGACAGCATGCACAAGACCTGTACAAGTTCAACCATTCAACCTAGACAAAATCTCAGAACAGAAAATAAAAGAAGTAATTCCAAAGCCCCACTTCTAGCCAAGAAGATATTTGAAATTGATAGCTACTGAGAGAGAGGAAAATCAGTTTTCTTCAATGAAGTAACATAGTGAGTATGTCCACCACATTCTAATGCAAGCTCAGGAATAGTTGACAAAAACAAAACAGACTTCGTGTTTTCTTATTTGGTTTTTGTGTGTGCTTTTCATGTCTTGGTTTTGTTTTGTTTTGTTTTGATTTGATTTGTTTGAACACAGAGAAAGAATAAGAAGTCAAGTGGGTATGGAGGGTAGAATCTGGGAGTGGTTGGGGTCATAAAGAATATGACCAAGTTGTAATATATGAAAACTTAAAAAGAATTAAACCAAAGATATCAAGATCTGCCAAGGGTATGGAGAAATGGGAACTCTTATATCCCAGGGGGGATGCAGTTTTTCTGCCTGTCTTCTGGTGTTCTGTCAAATAATATAGATCTAGTTACCCAAAATACAGAATGTTCTGATAATCCTATATCACTGGGTTTCTTTTTTCCTCTTCCTCCCTTCCCCACTCTCTACTGTCACCCCTAATGATCTTCTTAGGAGTATTTGCTTATCTCTGGGATGACTGCTGGACATCCCAAACTCTGACAGATGTCTTAACTATAGAATCTGTAAAATACTTTATGTGCAATTGTTTAAATGAGTATGATTGGGCCAAAAATCAACTTTACAATTATTAGCAAAGAGGACATAAGCATAAATGGAATATGTAAATGATAAATAATTTTAAATTATTATGTAATATTGTATCTCAGCTTGGTATAGTTGACATGTTGAAATAGATAATTCTTTGTTATACACTATTCTATGCATTACAGTATGTTTGAAGTGTCCTTGACTTCCACTCACTAGAACATCGAAAGTTCCCTGATTTTTATGAGGAAAACCTAGAAATTTTTAAGTGTATGGAAAGGAAGACAAGTTATTCCCCGCTATAACCCATTTGGAACATTGGAGAGGCTGGAGAGATAGCTCTATTGTTTAAGTGCTTGCTGCACAAACTTGAGAACCTGAGCTCCATAAGTCTGAGCCCACATAGAAAAGCCAGGCATGATGGTGCTGATTTCAGTTGCCAGCATTGGGAAGGGCTTCTGGACCTGCTGCTCAATCAAGCTCAGTCAGACATCGATGAAGTCCAGGCTCAGGGAAAGAGCCCATTTCAAAAGACAGATACAGAAAGATTGAAGGTGATACCCTAAGTTAGCTTCTGAACTATTCATGCATACATGTGTACCCACATACACATACACACACTGAATTATAGAAATGACATAATACATCTAATTAAACACACTCATTCAGCTACCATGCACAAAAAAGAATTCTATGTACCTGCACTGTATTAGTAAGTGAAAAACAATAGTTTTTCATTCCACAGTTGATTTTCTAGTCAACTAGGAAAAGAAAACAATTATCCCATAGCAATAAAATGTCTCTAATTCCAAGCCATTTTCCAAGGAGGCTGTGGAATGAATAGCAGCCCCTACCAAAAAAAAAATACATCAGTTTCAGATGTGTAAGCATGTGTTTGAAAGTTGTGTATGATTTTAATTCAAATAAAACAAATGACTGCTATTTTTCACAGCATAATTTCTGCCTGGTGGGAGTAAAGGATGAGGTGTCTGACCTTGGTTCCTTCCTTACGCCTTCTGTGCTGAAATGTGATGTAGAACCCAGTGCATTCTGCCTTCTCTTGCTCTCTTGCTTTTTCAACTTCATCTTTTTTCCTTCCTTGCCTGTTCTTTCCCCATACCTTCCACCTACATTCTCCATAAAAGTTATTAGAGAGCATGTGTGCTACTGTTGAAAAGATTTAAATGATTATAATAACAGCAAAAATTAAGAGGCATTGAAAGGTTGGTTTTCCTGTATTTTTAGAACTGCTTGTTGAAAATTTCTGAGATCCTGCCTAACTTCAGAGAATATCTCTCTTATGAGTCATACTGAAACTACCACTGTCCTGTCCTAGTCTGACTGCCAGAGGAGGTAGGGCTGTGACCCTTCCCCCATCTTTCTTTGTGTTCCAGAGTCCTAGAAGTGGTGATGACTTTGGCAGATATTCTTTGCCTGACTACTTCCTTATGCCCAGAGGACCTATGTGAGGGATACACACACACACACACACACACACACACACACACACACACACGAAATGGCAAAGCAGCACATAACCAAAGCTTCATGAGTTTCCAAATTGCAACCTGGAAGCTTTTTCTACACTCTTTTGCAATTTTCCCAGGGAATCTGAACTTTGTGTGACCTGCTTATAAGTTTTCCTTTCTTCTCTCTTACACGCACCCATGAAGCCATCTAGTAGCAAAGTTACATAGAAGTTTCTCAAATATTGACATTCTACTAGGCACTATATAGTATCTGATCAAATACAAGAGGGATATATAGATTCAAATGTTTATTATTTCTCTGTTTTTTTTTTCGGGGATTAGCAGGCTAAGACTCTGGAGGGGGTGCTGCTAAAAAGTGTTAAAAAAGATTTCATTAATAGTTTAACTTTCAATACCTTAGCTATTTTTTGGATTTCCTTTCTTAAAGTCTGAGTATACACCTGAACAGAATACACATACAGATCATTATACACACATAGTTAAAATCTTAAAATACTTGAAAACTGACAATCTTTATGATTATTACCATTTTATATCTCTTTGGATATGTTAGTGAATAGTTTATTTTCCTGTCCACATTTATTAGCTCTTTGAGAACTTATGTAATGTGCTCTGAGAATAGTAATCCCCTTCCCCAACTCCTCCTAGAAGCACCCAACCTTCACCTACCTACATAAATTTGTGTCCTACTTCTTTTAAACCTACCAAGGAAGTGTGGCCTTCTAATGAAGCATAATCAGCCTACCAGAGGGTACACTCTTGAAGAAAACTGACTCTCCTTTCCCAGCAGCAATTAATTGGCAATAGCTCCTTAGCTAAGTGTGAGAATTCATGCCTACCTCCTCTCTCCATGCTAAGATTTTGTCTGACTTGAGCTTGTACAGGTCTTGTGCATGCAGTCACAATCTCGGTGAGTTCATTTTGTATCTTCCCTGCTCTGTCTTTAAGTCACTGTTTGCTTGTAATCATCCACTGCCTTGAGCTCTTAGTATCTCCCTTGCCCCATTCACAATGATCCCTGAGCTATGTGAGGAGGAGATAGATAAAAAAGAGGTGTGGTATAGATGTTCAATTTATGGCTAAATTTTCCCAGTCTTGTATTCTCTGAACTTTGATCTCTTGTGGGTGTCAGATGAGTATTATTAATCCATGGGTAATAAGACAAGTCATTAAGAATCAGTTTAATCTTACTGTGTTTAATCAAACTGTATTGATTTAGCAAAAGAATAGTATGAGGTCTACCTAGGGCCTAGGATTTTCTAGCCAGAGGTTCTCGGCCCTTATAATAGTATAGACATGGATTTCATCTTCTGTAGATAGCCTTCTATCCATTGAGAATGTAGTCGGTTACTTCCATGATGTTTATACCACTATTGCACCAGAAGACATGTCTTGCAATCCCCGTCATCATTATAGCATGCACATTTCATAGGTGAGAAAGATTAACAATTCCTTAACATTAACTTCCATCACTGTGACAGCTAGCCAGTAGGGATAAAGCTTCCAGGTGAGTACCAGCTTGATTTATCCGTGTTCCATGACTCAAGCATTTTGTGTTTTCAGCAATAGGGTCTCCTTCTCAAGTTCTGGAGGGTAACCAATAGCATTGGCAATAACCCATAACATTTTAGAGTCTATGGGAAGTTATTGGCCAACAACGACAAAAGGAGCAACCCATTTCTGGCACTAAGATTTTCATTGGTTAGTCTGTGATATCTAGTTGGGGCATTGGTTGCCCCATTGTAGGGTAACTACATTTTACCTCTTTTTATATGTTTATAAATATATTTCAGGAAGATTCTATGGTGGTAAGGTTTCTATGATTTTATTGAAAGACCTTTAGTGTTATTTATTGCTCCCTGAATTTCCTCCTCCTCCCTGACTTCTTCAATCCTAATTTAACCCCTTTTGTTTCATTATTTCCCATTAACCCTTGATAGTATTGAATTCTTTCTCTTCTTCCTTGAAAGCTCTCTATCATGGTCCCATACTCACTTGTGAATTTTATAACTACATTTTTCTTGATAACTGAATGATATTTCATTGTGTAAATGTATCACATTTTCACTATTTATTCATCAACTGATGAACATCACAGTTGTACTCATTGCCTAGCTATTGTGAATAGAATGGCAATGAACATGGATGAGCAAGTATCTATAGCGAGAAATAGAGTTTTTTGTGAGTATTCTAAGAGTGGTGTATTCAGGATTCTCTAGAGCATTGGTTCTAGAGAATTTGACTTCTTTGGGAGGGTGTCTAAGATTCTTTCACAGGGGCCACTTAAGACTATCAGAAAACACTGATATTTACATTACAATTCATAAAAGCAGCAAAATTAAAGTTATGCAGTAGCAACTAAAGTAATTTTACAGTTGGGGGTCACCAGAACATGAAGAACTGTATTAAATGTTGCAGCATTAGGAAAGTTGAGAACCTTTGGTCGAAAGGAAGAGAATCAATGGTGTGGTTATTAAGTAAGCCATGTTAGAATAGCAATGAACAGCTGAATCACACATTAGGGGCTGAGATCTTAGTAGTTGCTCTGCCTTTGAGATTGTGTGTCTCAGCAATGGGAGCAGTCCCACAGTAGCAATCTGTCATTTGGGGAGTCCAACAACCTAGTAGCTGCTCAGTTCACATGACTTCATGCCTCAACAATCCCAAACTGGTGCCAAACACCTGGAGAGGGTTTCTAGAGAGCTGCTCATAATTAGGCTATAATGGAAGCCTGAAAACTCTGGTTCTGATCCTAGTGAAGGAATCAGCAGCGGCAGCAGCATCGTAAATCAAGTCACTGGTGAGAAGGAAGGGCAAGAGAGCAAAAGTCCAGTCATCTTTCTCTGCCATACCCTTTTTATCCTGAAAGCTACCAAATGCTGCCACCTACAATCAGGATGGGTTCCCACATCAATCAAATCCATCAGGACAGGTCTTCAGGGGATTCTAACATGCAGCAAGTTGACATTACAACCACCCATAATAAATGATAGGGTTGGGTCATATAGTAGCTCTATGTCTAGCATGTTGAAGACTCTCCACACTGATTTCCTGTGAGTGAGAGTGCAGATGGGAGCAGACCATTGCATTTCTGCACAAAACCACAGCTAGAATTAAGTTTAAAATGTGGCAGACATGATGCTTCAAAATGTGGAAAGTATATTCAGGACAGATGAGGCAGAAGACAGCCTTAGATCACTAAAGAAACAGACTATCCAAGTCCAGGTTTTAAGGAAAGAAATTGCTGTTTAAAATTTTACTGTTGAAGGTGTTTTCCAGGCTTGCAAAACATGCATGCAATGTATGTAATTTATACAGTGCTATTTTGAGATTTTCAAGTTTATTTAAATACAGTGGTGGGTTCCAAAGAATCTTAATACATAATTTTAAACTACTTTTTGTTCCCTTTAGCTAGGTGTGTTAAAAGACTAATGTACATATATTATGTTTGTGAGAAGTATATTTCAAGTGAAGAAACACTAACTAAAGGAATAATTTGTCAATTGGGAAATAAATATTTCCAACATATTTTCTTCCATTAGGAATTATAAATGATTATATGATAGTATAGAATTGAAATATACATTGTTTTGTAGTGAGAAATATAAAATCTTAATAAAAGAACATTGCTTTAGAGCAATAGTTTTTTTTCTTTTCTTGTGTCAAAATACTCAGAATGATGTTAAATGCATAAACTAAGACACATGAGACTACAAAAGAAACAAAATATTCAGAAATACAGCTGCACGGGTATGAATGGAATATATTTGAACTAAAGTATAGTATGTGCCTCTTTTACAATGTGTTTACAATGAAGATGTAATGGTGGCTTTCACAAACTGTAATTTTAAATAAAGATGAGAAATACATTTGCAATACATACAATATACAAAGTTTCTATGATTTTTATAACAGTCATAGGAATGGGATTATTTCTTTAATTTTTGCACTTATTTGCTTATTTATTGGGCAAGGGGCACACAAGCCATATGCCATGTGTGGAAGTCAGAGGGAAATTAGCTTTCCTCAAAAGTGGCTTTTTCTGTGTCTGGAACTCAAGTTATCCCTTGTATTGAGCAGGTTATCAAACACAGTGGCAAAGGCCGTTCCCCACTGAGCAACCTCAAAAGCCCACTCCTTGAATTACTTTTCATTTTTATTTAGAATTTCATATATGAATTAACTCTGTTTACACATTTCAACACTATCTCTTTTCTAACTCCTCTTGACCCCACCGTACACTGCATCCACTCCTTCTGGGATTCCTCTACCCTCCCTATCTGTTTGTATTATAAACACACACACACACACACACACACACACACACACACACACACACACATTACAATCTACTGAGTCCATCTAGTATTGCTTACATGCGCATATACTCAGGGTTAAATATTTGGGACTGGGAAACCCATCAAAGTGCTCATGCTTGCAGAAAACGGATTCTATTTCCCTCATCAGCCATTGACTGCCTATAGTTCTTCATGTAGGTGTATGATTATTCATGAAATTATTAAGGCCACTCCATGTAGTTAAAAGGGAGGTTTATTAACGGCGTAACTTACAAGTGAAGGGATAGGTAGGTTGCAGGGTCTGGGGAAGACATAGCACAGTCCGGCGGTGTTCTCTGGAGAACTCTGCTTGGTCTACCTCTAGCGTCCAGGGTCCAGGAACCAAGAGCGGGTGGTGCATCCAGATCTCGAGTCTTCAGGGCCCTCTCTTGGCCCTGCCTTGTAGGTGTGACAGTTACTGAAGCCTCAATGGGGGCTGGAACTTCCAGATCAAAGCTGGAATGGCTACCCACTACATGTGATCTTGTGGCCTTTCCCCTATCTCCATGGCATACTGATTGGTATGGTCATATTTAAATTTTGTTTAGCCATCCATTTCCTTGAGATTTCATGGTTACAACATTTCTGTCATGTTTAGAATTCTCTCTCTCTCACACAGCAGCCATTCTGTTCCCCTGGCACTTCCAATCTTGTGTCCCCTCCTCCTCTGAGATATTCCCTAAGGTTTAAGTGTCATGGCCTGTAATAGATGTAACCATTAGAGCTGGGCATTCCACAGTCACTCATTCTCTGCATTTTGACCAGCTGTGAATCTCTGCAGTCACCTCCAACTGTTAAAACACTAAAGTAGCTTCTTGGTTGGCATACAAGATCCATGCTTATCTGTGGGTATAATGACAGAACTCAAGAATACAGTTAGGAGCCATACTGATTTAGGAAAACGGCAGTAGTAAATTCTCTAGAATCTGTGTCCTCAACAGCCATGGGTATTTGGCTAGGTGTACAGTACCAGGCCTGAGTTCCCTTCTATTGAGCAGCACTTCAGTCCAATTAGACAGCTGATGGTAATTACCAAGACCTAAGTGCTATTGTTACACTATTGGTGTCATCTTACTATACTTGCCATTGTTATGTTTCATCGGCTTTACCACTAGGTGGCTAGGACCATTGATTACTTTTCTCTCATGGCAGCTTGTATAGAATTTTTTGATAAAATGATAGTTAGTCCTCAGGGTGGAGGCTACTGGGTTAGGTCCAGTTTAAATGCCTCCAATTACTGTGTCTGAAGTCTATCTGTTTACAGCAATAGAGCCCCATCTTCAAACTCTGGCGGGGGGCGGGGGGCAATAAAGGGCACTGGCAACAGACCATATAATTTTAGGGGTCAGAGTCTCCTGTACTAATCCAACCAACAACTCAAAGAGGTCTCCCTGACCTGGAATTGAGGCACCTGTTTAATAGTCCCTGGCTCTCAAGGGGAGCACCACCACCCCTTGTGATGTAACTCCATCCAAACTGTGTGTGTGTATGTGTGTGTGTGTGTGTGTGTGTGTGTGTGTGTGTGTGCGTGTGTAGAGACAGACACACACACACACACACACACAGAGAGAGAGAGAGAGAGAGAGAGAGAGAGAGAGAGAGAGAGAGAGAAACAGAAGCACAGAGACACAGAGACAGAGACACAGTGACAGAGAGAGATAGAGACAGAGAGAGTCACATAATACTATGAATTGATTTCTAAGTAAGGCCTACAAAATTATAAAATATGCTTGTCTATGACTTTCCCAAGCATCTCCAGCACCATCCAGCTCTCCTCCTTCCCACCCTCCAGCTTATGTCATTCTTCCTCTATCTCCCCCATCAAGTCCCCTCTCCAGCTATCTCCCCCTCCCCCTCCATAGTACTCCTTTACCACCATTTCCACCTCCAAATCCTCCTCTCCCTCTCCTCTTCATAGTCCCCCTCCACTCTCTGGCCCAAGTGGCCACACTTCAGGCTATGCACTCAAGTCCAAACTTGGATCTAGGGTCCACAAACAAGACTGAAAGTATTTTTCCTTTATTCTCTCTCTCTCTCTCTCTCTCTCTCTCTCTCTCTCTCTCTCTCTCTCTCTCTCTCTCTCTCTCTCTTATCTTTCTTAGTGTGTGTATGTGTGTGCATATATATTTGTTTGTTTTGCACTGCTGAGGATTGAACCCAGAATTGCAGGCATATTAAGCAAGTATTCAATTACAGATATATAGCCCTAGTCCCAACATTAAACACTTTTGTGGTATTAGTCTATACTCATAATTTTAAAAATCATATTGAAAATATGGATGCACTTTTCTATATTTAACAATTCAAATTCACAGAATCCCTGTGTTCTACAAGGAACACTTTATTGCCTATTTTAGAGTAATGAAGTGGCATTGGTTGATGCTGCTAATAGGACTTCAAGTATCTTCTAATCTAACATGAATTATTTTGTAGAATAAAGAAATGAAAATTGTCAATGTTTTACAAGATAAATATTTGTTTTTTATAGACAGATTATAATGAACTCTGGTAGCATTTCAAATATCTATGGGAAATGTTATTTTTAAATAAGTCAATTATATAGCATTCAGACTTATTAATACAGAAAACTTATGAACTCAAACCCTTTCTGAAAGAAATTGTGTGTGAGTGTGTGTGTGTACACATGTAAAAGTAAGTTCAGCAGGTTCTATACTTTTGAAAGCTATCTGTAAGCTTTTATTTTAAATCTATCATTCCAACCTCTTTATATTTCTATAGATAAACATGTCTTACCTCTAGTTATAGGGTCATAAAACAATGGAGAACAATGTGTGTCACACAATTAGTTGAGAATCAGGCATAAGAGCCAAAATTCCTCGACTTAAAATATAATATGATTTCTAATACATTATAAATATACAAACCATATAAATATATCCATGATAAATAATATATTTTATTGAATATTTATTGAAAACTAAACATTTGATGTCTTTTCACAAATATAAATTTATATCAATGAAGTAGTTTTGTATAATTTATAATTTCTTCTTCCTATCACATAGCTTTTCCAAAAATCTTCTATTTTCCAATAGTTAAAATTAATAGTATACTTGTCCTTGTTTGGTTTTTGTTTTTATGACAAAACAGTGTGACCAAAAGCAACATGGTCAGGAAAAGGTTTCTTTTCTCTGAGAACTCCCACGTCACAGTCCATCACTGAGTGAAGTCAGGGAAAGAACTCAAAGTAGGAACCTGGTAACAGGAACTGAAACAGAGTCCATGGAAGAGCATGTTTTAGTAGCTCACTTTTCATGGTTTGTTTAGCCTGCCTTATATTAGGACCTAGGACCACCTGTTTAGGAGTGGCCCTGCTCACAGTGACCTGGAATCTCCCACATCAATCATTGATCAAGAATATGTCTCCATAGACTTATCTACAGGAAAATCTGATGGAGTCGTTTCCTCATTTGAGTTTCCCACTTCCCAGATGACGAATTTGTGTCAAGTTGATATAAACTAACCAGTACAATGTAGCTAGAGTTTTCCTTATAGAAATGGATTAATTTAAGCTATAAGAACAGTTAGTAAGAAGCCTGCCATGGCCATACAGTTTATAAGTAATATAAGCATCAGAATGATTATTTTATGCGTGGGTTGTGGGACTACGGGGCTTGGTGGGACCTGGAGAAAAGCTCTCCAGCAACAGTACAATATTGTTTTATTTGTGTGATAGGACTCAGAATTGAACCTAAAGTAAGTTATATATAAAGAAAACCTGGGGAATGTTAAGAATATTCATGTACATAAGCAATTGTATTGTTATTTATACCTTTGTAACTTTTCACAACACATTACTTATATAAGAAAAATAACACATATTTTTAAATTGCTAGAAATTCTCATATTTTCTCATTCTCTCTATGCAAAGAGAATAGTTTATTTCTAAACTGACAAGAAAAATTGCATGATATGATGCTTAATATTAATTGTCAACATCCTCGGATTTACTATCACTATGGAAACACATCTCTTGTTGTGATGATGAGGATGTTCTCAGAGGCTTTACCAGAAAGCAGGATGACCTACCCTGATTGAGTCAGCACCATCCCAAAGGACTATGGTCTCAGGTAGAATAAAGAGAGAAAGTCATCTGAACACCAGCATTCATCTCTCTCTGCTTCCTGACTGTGTTTAGGATGTCCCCAGCTTCTCATGCTTCTCTTGCCATACCTTCCCCATTGTAATAGGCCATATTCCATGAATTCAGCTAGAAGAAACCATACCTTAGCTTTCTTCCTGTCAGGTATTGATGACAGCAAATTAGAAAAGTAACTAATATATAGAATAATAGAAGAGTATAGTGAATATTTTAGAAATGTCTTCTAAACACAATCCTCAGTAACATGGTGGCATCTGAGCAGGAAGAACGTCAGGCTCACACAAAGACCATGTTTGGAAGTCTTTCCAGGCCAGGTACCATAGTTGCCATGGAGGCAGCAGCTTTGAGGTTAGATTCATGAACACCTGCTTTGCATGTGGTGTTTTGCTCTGCTGGGAAAGTGCCAACAGTTAAATATATGATTCTTCCCCCAGGGAACCAAATCTGAACCAGGGGCAAGTATGAGGAATAAAAGAGAATTATCCAATTCAAGGTAATTTTTCAAATTAAAAAAATTATGATTATTTTATATTTTAAGCTTCTTTCAATTTAATCAATATTTCTAAATACAGAATTTGCATTATTAAATAATGCAATAACACTGTAAATAAATAATACTAAAGTTTAGAGCATCAATATCCTACAATTAAAATTCATTGGTTGTTTGCATTTATGTCTTTTTAGATGAGAGTCATTATTTTCTCCATTATTACATTGTTAAACTAATTTATATTTCCTACTGTGGTGATTTTAAGAGGGCCCTATACATAAAAATTACTCAAAAAATCCTTCAGCAGACTCAAAAACATTAGAACTGTAATGATACAAGAGTCTTAGAATTCATGAAATTTTTTTGAATCTGCCATTATTGTTATGTTGAAGAAGGTTTAAATTAGTCTTTCAATAAATATACTAGCATTTTGGATAATGTCAGAACACACTAGTTAACTTGCAGCCTCTTCATGTCTTTGCCAATAGTTTCAATCATGAGCCAAAATTTCTTCCGCTTTAAGTGAACAGCAGTCTATTACTGACACATCTGTTAGATGGAACATAGAGACTATCAAAAGGTGGACTATCATGGTATGTGCAATTATGTAATACCAAATGAGCAGTATAGCCTTCCAATCCTAAAATAGATGGGCTTGTTGCTATACAAACAGGAACATTTGCTTCGGAGAAAGAAAGCAGTACCTCCTGGATTGGTAAACAGTTGTACCCAAACAAACAGATGGAGTTAAAAAAATTGAAGGATATGTTTTGCACAAGCTAGAGGTAAAGTTCAGACTCTATTAAGTTGAACATATGAGTTATATTCTCAGGTGTGTGTCATAACAAAGCCATGAAGTCAGTGGACAATAACTGTGAAAACTGCAAATAAAATCTCTCTGCTGATGTTGTCAAAATCTTCATTCATTCATCAAATAATTAAGGAATACAAGTTTGTGAGAAAATATTTTGCATTGTAAAAACTAAGCATCCTCTGCCTTCACAAGGTATAATGGGATGGACATTTCCTGTCCTGACCACTTGTTCCCAAATATCTGGCAGCCACTTCACAAATTACGACACAGAGGCTTATATTAACTATAAATGGTCAGCCAGTAGCTCAGGCTTATTACTAACTAGCTCTGACAGTTAATTAACCCATAATTCTTATCTATGTTTAGCCATGTGGCTTGGTACCTATTTTCAGTATGGCATTCTCATCTTGCTTCTATGCATTTGCCAGTGACTCCCTGACTCTGCCCCTCCTCTTCTCAGAATTCTCCTAGTCCAGCCCTCATGCTCACGGTTTGCCAGCTATCAGCCAATCAGCTTTTTATTAACAAATAAGTGTAATACATATTCATAGCATAGAAAAGGATTGTTCTGCAGCAACAAGGTTTATAATCTAGTAAGAATAAAAACATGTAAGAATATTATTATAAAATGGGCATTTGGGGGGGTTGGGGATTTAGCTCAGTGGTAGAGCGCTTGCCTAGCAAGCGCAAGGCCCTGGGTTCGGTCCTCAGCTCTGAAAAAAAAAGATCAAAAATACAATTTGCCGGGCGGTGGTGGTGCACGCCTTTAATCCCAGCACACGGGAGGCAGAGCCAGGCGGATCTCTGTGAGTTCGAGGCCAGCCTGGTCTACAGAGCGAGAGCCAGGACAGGCACCAAAATACACAGAGAAACCCTGCCTCGAAAAACCCAAAAAAAAAAAAAAAAAAAAAAGGGGGGGGGCATTTGGGGACCCACTTCAAGCAGAGATGAAGGCACAGTCTTGCTTGGGTTTGGGATTAAGAACCAACAGGGCATCCCAGGCTCAAAGGCAGAGAACAGACCTGAGCAGGATCTATCAACAAGGAAGCACAGAGCTATGGAACTCAGTGTTTTGCTAACACAAAAGGCCACAAGGGCCTAATCTGAAGGATCCAACAAGCCTATTAGTCCCTGCCATGTACCTGAACAACCCATTAAATAGAAAGGACCAGCCCTAGGCTAGGATTCCTCGACAGCACTCTGCTTAGGAGAAATTCCAGGCCAAAATCTTCTAAGTTATGTTACAGGGTTCCTGTATGGGAGGAGGGAGTACAGAAGAAGCATGTGGTTGTCAGATTGTCTGTTTGTATGCACAGTCTGGTTATGATTTTTTTTTATTTTCTTAATGCCTCAAGGTATTAAGTATCACCATTTCCCCCTAAAGTTTTAGTAGTAGTTTTTTACCATAATTGGTTATTCTTTAATATTATTTGCAATTTTATGTGTTAATTGTTAAACTGGGGTATTTTAACTTCTTTCTTGAAACACTATATCTTTTGGCCTGTCCATCAGGATTCTATATGCCCACAACAATCTCTGTCTTTGCTTCTTTTATCAGCCCAATGCTAATCACCAATCACAGTGTGTTGGCTTCTTTTTCTTTTTCCTTTTATTCAACTTGTACACACAATGGCTATCATATTATTATACCAAGCATCATTTGAACACTTGACCTCTCAAAAATTACTGATTGTTAAGGGTGATTATTACATGGATGTTTCAGAGTGTATTTGGCCCCTGGATATGATAGGACAGTTATTGCTGGTAGAAGCTGACTCTCAGGGCTGGTAAGGGGAGAGGACATTAGGGATAGAGGAACCCAGGGCCCTGTCTTAGAGACTGTTCTATTGCTATAAAGAGACACCATGATCAAGACAACTTATAAAAGATGACATTTAATTGGGAACTTGCTTACAGTGTCAGGGGGTAAGTCTATGACCATTGTGACAGGTGGCAGGCAGTCCTAGCACTGGAACAATAGCTGAGAGCTTACATCCTATTTACAAGCAGGAGGCAAAGAACAAGAGACTGGGCCTGGCCTGGGTCTTTGAAACCTCAAAGCCCACCTTCAGTGACACCCCCCCCAACAAGGTCAGAAATACTCCACACCTCCTAATCCTTCCTTAAGATTCTACTAATGGGGAGCCAAACATTCAAGTATATAGAGTCTATGAGGCCATTCTCATTCAGACCTCCACAAGCCCTGAACATCAGTCTTGCAGAGGAAAAAAAAAATCAGGCATGCTAACACTTAGTCCTATTCTGAACATTGCCAAGTGCCTCTACTATAAAACGATAAATAAATAAACAGGGGGGGGATGAGGAAGAGGAGGAGGAGGAAGAGGAGTAAGGAGGAGGAGAGGGAGAGGATAGGAAGAAGAAAAATGCAACAAATAACTCCAGATTGAAAGTCCTGATGGAAAAAAAAAGCATGGAAAAAACAAAGGCAACAAGTTTCCTCAAAGAATTACCTATGCTGTAGTGATGATCCCTAGTGGTATTGACATAGTTAGAATCTCAACTGGTTCATAAGAATGATTATACATATGTCCATGAAACTTAAAGAGAGTACAAGCCTATTCCAAGACAGTAGAAGCAAAAAGCTGATATGACTATGTTAGTAATAGATAAATGGCTTTAGAATGAATGAGTTTTCAAAGATAAAGCAGTATATTATACAATGAAAAAGGAGTTCAATTACTGAGAAAATATAACAGTCCTAATTAAGTAGGTATCTCATAGAAGAGAATTGTGAAATATTTGAAACAGAGGCAATAAAGCAACACAAAGAAAACGAGACAAAGCCACAGTAACAGTTGAAGATCACATTTTTCTTGTCTGCCTTCTTGGTGTGTTCATTGTTAATGTCTAAAAGCAGTGAAGTACTAATAGATACAGGACAAGGAGTACCAGGGTCTTGGTTCTAAACTCTGACTAGTACAAGAAGGGCTCAGTGGTAGTTAATCTTCGTTGTCAGTTTGATTGGATCTGGAATCAACCATGGATGAGAATGTGAAAATGTTTCCTGGGGGAATTCACTGAAGGGGAAGACTCATCAATGTAGGCACCAGCAGCTTAGATATCAAGAGGCCTGAGGGAACCCCAGGAATGTTTTTGCCCACCTGCCTTCACACTCCCATCCCAGCTTGTGAATATATCTATTCTATTGCTGCTGCTGCTGCTGCTGCTGCTGCTGCTGCTGCTGCTGCTGCTGCTGCTGCAAACCTTGGCTGGCATCTGGAGCCAACTTCTTTGGCTTACAAACATGGACTGAAGACCTACTTGGACCTCTCCAGGAATTCTCTGGGCTTTCATCCTCTAATCGGTACTATTGATATATCCAGCTGCATAGACTGAGCAGTTATTGGGGTCTCAGCATCTCCAGCTTGCTGGAATTTGTAACGCAACTAATAAAAATCCTTTGTAACATATTTTAATTCTATAGGTTGTCTTCCTTTGAAAACAAAACAAAGAAACAAACAAAAATCAAATACCTAATTCCAGAAAAGCAACATGTAAGGTTAGTTTAAAATGAATGTAGAATACTTTTTGCTAGGGTAGGACACATTGGAACAATACTGGACTTAGTTTGAAAGTATTAATATCAGCCAAGTCTGAAGAAAGTGAGTAACAAAATTAAGTTATCAGAGTAGTGAATTACAATTCAACATAGAAAATTCAGTAAGAATCCAAGAGTCCTTAGTGAAATAAGAAATTTAGGAAAACTCAATGAGTACAGCAGAGAGAAAATTCTCTTCAAGAACAAAAAAAATGAAAATAATCAATAGAAAATAACAATAATATAAAATAACAGAATGAGTTAACAAGTATTAGCAATTACTAGAATGACAACTTTTTAGGTAAGGACCACATATTCCTGCCACAATGAGTGAGGAATTTTAAAAAGTATTTCCTTACAAGACCATACCAATAGGGAGTTATATCTTACTGTGACAGATTAAGTAATAAAAATGAATTCCTCGAGTAACATGATAAATTGGCAGTAGGTGTGAATTGATATGTGCACTCAGAAAGATGGTGCTGTGACTTCTTGCCAAAGATGAGCATTCAGAATCAAAGTGTCAGGGAACATTAGATAAACAGATGGAGGGATCTCTGCAAAATTACTGGCCTGGATTCTTCAAAAATTTTCATTGGTAAGAAAAAGGACTGTACAGAAATGGGAGATTAAGAAGACATGCAATAGAAATTCTGTGTGTGACATTCTATTGGACTTTTGGTCAATGAGGAAAAGGAATCTGATACAAAGGAAACCAAAGAGGTGATCAAAACTGAATACAGATTATAGATTGGAATGTTATTTCAATAGCAATTTTAACTTTCACAACTGTCTCTGGGTATATAAAAATGTCTGCTTTTTTGTTTATTTTTTAAGAATTTCATATATGAGTACTTTATTTACAACATTCTCCTCCTTCTCCTTCCAATTCTTCCCATGTCCCTCCTACTCCTTCTCAAATTCATGACTTCTTACTCTTTAGTTTTAATTGCTACATATGTGTATATAAGTTTATAAAAACAGCCTGATGAGATCATGTAGTGCTGCTCATGCATGTTGAGGGATGACCTCTTGTGATTTTCTTATACATTAGGGGAGTCATCTCTAGAGAAGACGGGTGTCTCTGTTGTTATGCCATACTCCTTGTATTGAGGAGTTATTAACTAAGAACTGTGGGAGAAATCTAAGTACCTAGCCAAACTATTCAGCTCCATCTCTTAAAAACATTAACATATTGGGGAATAATGTGGTTGTTTATACTCTTCCTTTGAAGTTCTCAATCACATATAAAATGTTGGAAAGTAACTACATTTTTCTTCAAACAATGGATTGTTACCACAGTTGTTTTCTTAGTTAAATCTTTATAGGACCTAACTCCTAATCTGGCCATTTTTTTATTAAGAAAATTTTTAATTCATTTTATATACCAACCACAGATTCCCCTCCCATTCCTCCTCCTGCTCCTCCCCACAGCCCTCTCCTGCAGCCCAGCCATCCCCTCCTCCTAAAAGGTAAGGCCTCCCATGGGAAGTCAGTCATTTTCTAAGATAATTATTGGGTTAAGAATTCAGTATGTGAATATTAGGGAAATATAATTCATTATACTATAGGGTATCACATGTCTTTTAATTATAAATTTCAATAATATTAATCACTACCATCTCCAGAACTCTGTTATTTAAAAAAAAAATTAAACATCAATCCTGTTCCACATCCATTCTCCATCCACCTTGAAAGTCCCCCTTTGATGTCTACCTCTCTGAGTCTGAGTATTCCAGGCATGTCATGTAACATTTGGTACTTGCCATTTTTTTTAATTTGCCTATTTTGCTCAGTCTAATTTTATCAAGGTTCACCCATATTACAGCATATTTCAGAAGTTTCTACCATTTTCTAGCTAATAAGATTTTATGATCTGAACCTCATTCATTTGCACTGGTCTCTGGCTCTTGTCACTGCTGTTTCTCCGCTGGTGACAGTCCTGTCCCCCAGCAAAGTCTGTCTCTCAGCCTTAACTTCATCTTGTTTCTCCCCCACAGCCATGGCTCCATGACAGATTATTTGGGTGACAGAGACAGCTCTGGAAATGGAGATTTAGTCATCATGATTTAGATGGAATAGGGAAGGACCTTTGTCTGAACAAAAGGTTTGGAAATCCTGGGGAGAAACTGGTCAGACAGAAATGGACTTATACCTACAGATAAATAGAAGTTTCACCCTGTGTCAAGAAATGTCTTCTCGCAACAGACAGAAACCATTTCAGAAAATCAGAATCAATAAAAGTTCAGAGAAGAAGTGACCATGTGGTGCCCAGCCCCAAGTGATAATATCTACAACACAACTTCTGTGCCTAAGGCTCAAGGATCACAGCAGAAGAGTGGGTGGAAAGCTTGTAGGAGCCAGAGGAACAGGAAGTTCACCGTGAAATTTCATGTCCCAGAAATAGAGGGCAAGCTATACTCATGAAGTCTCATCAACATGGCTGCCTAAACAAGACCCAAACAAGGATAACACCAGTAGATGTAATAACATGGAGATGCAGAAATCTCATGGGGCCTCAACCCCAGATAAAGAACTACAGGCAAATAAGGAATGCTGAGAGCAGAAGAAATAGTCCTCCTCAGGGAAGAGTTTACAATTGGTTACCCAATATCAAGTGATCAGTTGTGAGAAGGTTTGATACATTCAAAGAAAAAGGAACCACGTACTCAAGAGAAACAAAGTGAATACATTGGAAAGATTGGAGGGAGGAAAAAGGAGAGGAAAAAAATAATGTCATTTTTCTTTAAATTTCAAGAAATAAAAAAGTAATTTTAAAAAGTTATATAATTGTGATGATCTGCCTAAATTTGTGAATAATTTTTATCAGGAATACCCTGATATGTCAAGGTACACAGCACAAGAAGTAGACACCTAGAGAAGAAGCAAGGAAATGTCAGAGGTCAGAAACTGCCTCAATCCAGTTTGGAATGTCTACAAAGCATATGTTGTTCCAAATGTCATGGGTGTGATTACAAGGCCAAACTTCATAGGATCCACTGTGCTCAAGCTGCTCTGTGTGGGATGGATGGGATTGGATTAGGTCAGACTGGATCTAGGAAAACACTATTTTATTTGCTACCTGCAGTTGTCCACAGGAATCATCAGCTACTCAAACAGAGGGAGAGAGGACCATTGGCTTGGTGTTGCCAAGTCAGGACTGACCCAGCAAGTGCAGCCGTCAGTCACTGCTGAATACTGTAGAACTTGTTGCTTGAAGCCCACTTACGTTTCTGATGGTGCTCCCAAGGACCACAGGTACGTTATTTCGAGAGAGGTGTGGAAAACTGCATTGGAACGCTTAGAAAACTGGCTGACTCTTTAGAATACGGGCAGACAAATCTGAGAACAGCTTACCTTGTCCTTAATGAAGCAGGCAGAATGCTCTATAGGGCTTTGAAGCCCAAATAAGAAAAAAAAATGTGGATCAAATAAGACCTGGTAGGCAAACCATAACATGGAGTGTGACTTGGCCAAAAGAAATAAGACAGCTTGCTAAAGTTTTCTTGGAATATTATATTCAATTTAGACACTGGCACACTGGAACTGAGAGCACAAACCATAACACTCTTTAGACTTGGGATGTGGCATGATGTAGAAAAGGATGAAAAACATGTTTGTTTAATGGAAGAGATCATGACTAAGAAGAATACAACCATTGGGTTTTGTTTTTTTTTTTTTTTTTACCAAAATATGTGTTGATCTTACTTCCCCCTGGGAAAAAAAAAAGAGTAGAAGGGTGCCCCCAGCCATGGGAATTCATGGTGAAAACAATCAACAGGAAAGTGACCAGGTTAGGTTTGGTCAGAATGGTGTTTAGAGTGCTGAAAATTACAATGGGAGTTTAGGGAGTAGCTTTGTGTATACTGGTGCACATACCAGTTTTAGTACTGGAAATCCAAGAGGGACTTAGTATGATGGTTATGTGTGCTGCAGTCATCAATATGGAAGGAATGCTGCAACATGCATAATGGTATGAACTGCCAGTCATATGCATATCCTACTACCACAGCTGCTGCACCTAAAATTGCCTATTCAATGCCAACCGGATATTTGCAATAAGACTTTAGAAGTAGATGTGATTTTTTCATAAACATTCTTTGCAATGCAATATAGGTCATCAGACACACCAGTTATTTAAGAAACATGGGAAGTGAGGAAAGGCTAAATTACAGCATGAATTATGGTGTACCTTTTCCCTATTTAAATTGGGTATTTTCTACATTCTTGAAACAATTTTTAGAGTTATTATATTTTGCAGGCAATCTTTTCCAAACATAATTGTACAGTGATTGGAAATACCATAAAGGCACTGTGTGACTCTCCAAGAAAAGATACTTGAAGACTGAAAAAAAATATTTTATGGCACCACACATTGTCTATCCATCACCCATTGGTGGCCATGTGAATTGGATTCTCTTTTGGCTCTTGTGAACAAATTTAAAGAGCCCTCATAAAGTATCTCCGAATGTGCTCTACTAATGTATTTTATGCTACTCAAAAAATACCTTAGAGTAATCTTTTAAGGATGTACATTTACATACTCACAGTTCTTAACACATAAAAGCACATGATCAAGGCACCTGGTGAGGTTCTTCTTGCTTTATCATCATCACAAAAAAGGCAAAAGTTCAAGGGCAACAAAAAGGAGTCAGACCCACCCTTCAGCGAGGCCTTAATTCTTTCTGTGCCCAGTTCTCAAAGTTCTAACTTCCCACCACTGCCAGTGGCTACTGACTTTTAACATGATCATTGTCAGTGACAAACATTGTAGCCACTGTATCTGTTGCTTAGCATGTTGACAGGATAAACTTTCTGTAGTTTGTCTAATTTTGGACCAGAATCCACTACCTCACATTTTCATCTATAAGTAGGATAATCACAATAAAGACAAAAGTAACTGCCCCGTAGGACTTGGAAGATATCATTCACACAATTGCATCTTCTATTTTTAGTAATACTGGGAAGCTCTTTAAGTTGGATGTTCTTCTCTGTTCAACATTCTGTTTGAAATTAAGTGAACAATCTTGGGAAGCATAATACAGGGCTTTTTAATACAGTATTAGTAACTGGTATCTTAATATGACTTCTTCTATGGGTTCTTTTTATTAGTTGAAAAGTGGATCATTGAATAACTTATGAATAAATAACAACCAGATATGCAAAACATAATGTTCCCATCCCTTCTACTTACTGCCTGCCATTATCTTCAGAAGCCATTCTTTAACTATCTATTTTATTTCAGATAATTATATTTGACAATAAAACACCTTTATGAAACACATATTTCTGTTCACTGTACTACTTCAATTCCAATCACCATCCCAAGGAACTCAGAGCAATTTTCAGATTCTATTTAGACCTTATTTAACTTAGACACAAACATTGTCTTAAGCCTGAGACTTTTGGTAGATGTTAGCTGATCATTAGGAAGTGGGCACTATGTTTATAGAACTGGAGAACCGACCAGCTCTGCAAATGTAGTCTTGTTGTTGCAAATAGTTGATCCAATTACCTTAGACCTAAGGAGTTTAAATTAAGTCTTTCCTAATTTGAAGATTTCAATTGCTAATAGGAAAATTGCATCTGATTTCAAAGTACAGCCTGTACAGTTTTCCTTTAAGGATTCATTTTTGGAAATAGAGCAATTCCCTTAGTGAATGGATAAAAGAACCCAGGCAAGCTTCCTCCATCCTCTGTTTTACCAGATTTCTCACGCTCACAAAATCCATAATAAGCAGCCCTGTACTTTTCTTTGTGTGTACTTGCACGTGTTCACAAGTTGCCCAACTGTATTATGATGATATTAGCAATTAGTAAAGGAGGAGTTAGAACTGATTCATATTACCATCTGACTCTTAATTTACATGTCGAATTCCCACTCCACCTCAACATTCTCTACTCTTCTGCATTGAGCCATCAGAGGTTTCCAAGAGAGCTTTCATTGTCAAATTAATTCTGAAAGAAGTAAGCCTTTGCCCTATCCATTTTTTCAAATGAGACCCATGAACAGATGTTCCTTTATGTTGTACACATGCCTCTGTTATCCACTTTGGGACAGTAAATGACTAATCTGCTTTGCACAATACAAAGGAAGTGTGAACTTGAAAAAATTACAGATGGTATCAGAGATTTTCTTACATGTATTTTCTTAACCTTTGAAATTTTAATAAAGTAACAACTTTTTTTATATTTCGTTAAACTGTCTCCTTTTTCAAAGAAAATGTTCTAATCTTCCATGATCTAAACTTTAGGTTGCCATTGAACATTCAATGTCTGTCAGAATTTGTTCAATATTATTTTCTCAGTCCGAAGATAAAATATGTGGAAAACTTGACTTTATAGAGTGAGTATTTATTAATTGTATAGTATAGTGAAATGACTGTTTCAGAGTAAACCCCTCTGTGAATGTAGTTTGTTTTTCAGGGTGAAAGTTTACATATACTTCTACATTTTAGCTGACTATAAAGCTTTGATAGCATATAAAAAAAGATAAATTTCCATAAGAATAATTTTTGTATTTATTCTCAATAACATCAATAATTGGACAAAATATCTAATATAGGACACAAAATTATTTTCCCTTGTGGTTAGAATATTACCTCTATTTGAGGTATCAAAGATACCATCCAGTTCGTACATAGTCACAAGACATTCACAGCATATTCACTTTGGTTCTGAAAAATTTCCAGGAACTACAATTCTACTGGTGTTAAAATGTGAACATACATTTTATTTTAGTAGACACAATTTTGTAAGTGTTTTTTCCAATGGAAAAAAAAACACAAATGTTATAAATCTCTGTCTCATAATGCTGTGTCTCATGATGCCTAAGTGAGTCGCCACCTTACACTGGTTGGCATAGACTTAATCTTAGGGCCCTCAGTAAATATTGTGCCTCTTTTGCCTAAATTGATACTTTCAAACCTACCTTTTAAAGACAGTTAATATTTTGTTGCCTTGTAATGAATACAAGTCAAAGAGATGCTCACAAATTCAAGTGGTTTACAAAATGTATATTGGATTTATACTTCTCTGTGTGTGTGTCTCTGTTTCTTGCTGTGGAATAATCCTCTTGTACACTGTAAAGATTTGTCCCTCAAACTGTTTTAATAAAACACTGATTGGCTGGTAGCTGGGCAGGAAGTTAGGTGGGAAAGCCAAACTCAGAATGTTTGGACGAAGGAGGGCAGAGTCAAGGAGTCACCAGCCAGACATAGAGGAAGCAAGATGAGAATGCCTCACTGAGAAAAAGTACCAAGCCACATGGCTAAACATAGATAAAAATAATGGGTTAATTTAAGTGTAAGAGCTAGTTAGTAATAAGCTGAGCTACTAGGCTGAACATTTATAAATAATATTAAGCCATGGAGTCAATTATTTAAGAAGCAACTCCTGGGTATTTGGGAACAGGCAGGCTGGAGAGAAACTTATGCCTACAGTCTCAGTCTCTCTCTCTCTCTCTCTCTCTCTCTCTCTCTCTCTCT